>ML736240.1:0-156510 GCA_009193595.1 Aspergillus bertholletiae
TTTTTCCCTTCAGGGGTTGGGAAGATTACAGGAGGTTGCGGGCAATTGCAGGCTTGGGAGCTCCCTTTGCCCGACCATGGCCAGGGGATGCGAGAATAGACGGAACGAAGGGGTTGTGATTAACCTTATTAGCAAACTCCTCTTACAACGGCTATGGCTAGGGCTGGCTAAATTGGGCGCGCAATATGTACAATACAACAATGTCTCGACTTCCCGGCCTAGCGCCACCAATACTGACACTGCAAGGTAGGGGCCTCCTAGCCCTACAGCCACAAATCGTTCCCAAGGCTGATTGTGATGATTGTGTTTATTGTTCATATCCGACGGGCAGGGCTACAGGCTCGCGCTCTGATCGCTAGTTCGGATGGATCACGTTTGAGATGGCACGCATATAGAGCGGGAATCAGCCCATAAATGTAGACAATGCATAAAACCATGACCTGCGGTTGCCCGCTGTAAGAGATATGTACTCCGTATTGATCGTCCTGAACTCTGGAGAAGCACCCTGTGAGACTCGGTCCCCCAATGCAGGAAGTGTATTCAGCCAATCAGGTCTTTTCCGCGGGTTCAGTGGTCGATCTGCCTCCAACAGTCGCATGGGGATCGGCAGCTGCACCGCTTTCTGTGGTAGGAGGTGTGGCGATCTCGCCCGACCGCGCACCACTCCCAGTGGGCGAAGTGGTCAACTCACTCACTTGACGTTCTTTGTGCTTGGGTTAGCCAGGTCCGGGTGGGGTCCAAAATATGGGCCAGTGAAAACTTTAAAAAGAAAAACAAAACCACTCACCTAAGTCTCGGATGCGCTGTCGCAAAACTTGATTCTCCCGGGCGAGCATTGTGGCTTCGGCTTGGTAGAACGCACTTTCGTCGCGGCTGCTCCGTCGTGCCGGGCTCTCACTGGTGCCCGCGATCCACTCAGGCCCCTCCGGCCCGCGGGGTGCATCGGGCAGCGGTCGGAGACTAGGCGACGCCGCCTGGCTTGACGGCCGCGACGGTCGGCGGCTGGACAGTGACGAGGGAAATTGAGTTGATGGCCGACTGCTGCTTGTTGAGATGGGCGGGACAAGAGGAATCGTAGAACGGTCCGAATCGTCGATAGCCGTGCCCTGGGAAGTCTGTTGTTGCTGCTGTAATTGCTGCAACTGAGTTTGTTGGGTTCGGATCATATGCAAGAGTCGGTTCTGACCGGGGATCCAGATTAGTTATCACGTATCAAGGCGGGGTGGGTGGCAATTTAGCCGTCACGGCAATAATCCAAGTTGCCCATGTTGGGGATCCTACCACTTGAGCTTCTTGTTCCTGCTCCAATTCTTGATGCAGCTCCCCCAACGAGGGGGCCCGTTGGTGATGCGGGTCTCCGGTCGCAATAATCGGGCTACCTCCGAGACTGGACGAGCTAGATGTCCGGAGTCCATGAGGACCGAGTGAGGATCGGTGGTCGGACGGGGCCATGGAGTCCCCAGTCGGCTCATTATTATTCAAGTTAAAGTTGGCACCGGCCGCAGACCGGCGTCGCTCTGGCCCCGGTACGCCCGAACGAGAGCTGCGGGATGGCCGATGAAGGACCTCCGTGGGGTGATGATGATTGTTCTGACTATTGGCGTTGTTACTACTCATGATGGCCGATGCAGGAGAGAACCCGGACGAGGAATGCTGCTGGCTGTCAGGCGAAGTGGGGAGATTCCGTGCTTCACGCGGGGAGGCAGACGACGACCGCGACGGGGGAAGTGAGTTGATATCAGGGCACATCCTCCTTCAACAGGCCGATAGAAGACCCGAGTCGAAGGAATAGGCGGTTCGACTGAATAATTTGGCCTGCGAACAGAGAAACAGATCGAGTAGTCAGGAACCAAGATGACTGTCAACAACCACAGGATCAGCCAGAAACAACACTGGGTCAAAGTGGATGCAGTGGGAAAGGCGGCCTGCCCCTATACGGCAGGCGGTCAATCACGGCTCGAACGGTAACGGGGTCACGGGCCTGCGTCTAGGCCGAGATGGGAATAGCCTGCCTGCCAATTCAACCGAAAACAGTTGGATGAAAGCGTCGATCATTGCGAGCCTGAATACCCAGACTGTTATGCCTGAGGGTGTCCCACGTGATGCATTGGAATGTACATGAACCTGCTACAAATAAGGATACAGAGTAGGGACGAAGGACGCCGGAGTATGTACATAAATACGATCAGCGTCGCCCGTGCCGTGTCGGGCACTGTTCCATGAGAATTCTGGAAGCCTCCCGGAACAATACCATAATACAATGGAAGATCATCCGACTTATACGAACCAGTCGAAGCAGGGGGTGGTGTACCTATTGCGAGAGGCCCCAAACCGCCGCGCAACTTTGTTTTCACTATTTAAAGCCGCAAAGTTTTGCTTCGGCCCTGGCCGACAGGGGACAGAGGGGCTCACTTGGCATCCGGTCTTGGCTGACTGGAAGTCTGGACAGCCTAAATTCCCGTAGCTTGAGTTCGGCGGCGCCCAGGGTTCCTTGGCCAGCTATGCTTGTTCTCACCGACGTATGTGGCGGTGGATGCTAACTTGTCTCCTCTGCTGGTAACGTATGACGAGATAACCATCCTGTGGCAATGGCGGTCCTTATTCATACTGTTCGGGGCTTTTATTGGTAGGCGTACGGTATCATTACATCGTAGCTCATCTGTCACGATTTATCATAAGATTGTTCGTGCCGTAGTTGTTTTTCCCCGACCTGAAATATCAGTTTAGTACCTTGATTGGAAAACAACCCCACTCACTACCTCAATGATTTAGAATTCAAGAGAAAATTAGAACGCCCGACTGAAATGAGGAAACTGGACATGCGATGAATTATGACCGAACAACCCATGTCCATAAGAGGAACAAAGAAACTACTTGTGCCCAAAAAAAAAATTGTTTTTGCGACAAGGCTTCGATATGGTTTTCTAGAAAGAAAAAAGACTCACATCTTAGAAAGTTGCAGGACCATTTCACGCACGTCAGGCAACCCATTTTTTTCCCTTTGATCCACACTTTTGCTTTCTTTCATTCATTTTTTGCCCCCCCTTGACGATGATCAACTTCCTCAGAGAGCAAATGGGCATGTCCTGAACGGAAGGGCGGGAAAAAAAAAGAAGCGATTGACGTCACTTCACGGTTACCCCGACTGGTCAGAAGAAAACCCCCATGGGACAACTCGAGGAAGATTTAAAGGAAAAAAAAAAACTGGGCCTCAATAGGTATGTGTGGACCTTCATTTGGGGAATGACCCCATTTATTTTGCTCATGGCAAAAAGTCATGGAGACAGGTAAAATCTCCATTGGATACAAAGAGTGTCCATCATTCTTTTGCTTATCATTCCCGATTTTCTCTTTGAAATCCATTCGGTTGAATAATACCGACCGCCCATCGGGATGCCACGCAACTCGTGGGTTGCTAATGCCGACTCCCTTGCATCGGGTAACGATACACCCCAACCCTAATCTCATAGACAACCACCCGTGTCCCGTAATGGTCAGCAGTAATCTCTGATTCTCTGGGGGGATGCCTTGAGAGCATGCTATAATTAAATCCCGCAGAATTAGAACCATCGAAATACTACTATGCATGACCATTCGTATAAGCCTGCATAAGTACGACTAATGGTAATGGGGTGTCTAATGTGGGACTCTCAACAGTCCCGTGCCACCTACTTTTTCTCGTCTTTCCCGAAGCGGGCATTCCTCGACACTCCCAGAACGCTTCCAGTAAAAGTTGCTGGAGACCCTATCCGCACCAAGGTGGAGGGACTGGAACCACCAGCCAGACTTCTCCTACCCTGTTGCGGTTTTTTTTTTTTTTTTTTTTTTTTACCATAACCCGTGGGGACGGTCGCTGGGGGCCGCCAGTCACATACTCTCGGCGCCCTTGATGTAGGGGGGAGGGGAACTATCCGCCTCCGACAAGTAGTGCGATGTCCGGGGGAAGTCAGATCTCGCAGCTGGACGACAGACTTCGACCGGCGTAGCAAGTGGATGACATTGGAGTCCAAGTGGAATGCAGCCCGTCTTCCTGATTCGGTTCTGCTCTGCAACCATGGGCCAACCAGAGTTATCGAGGTGCTTCCTTGATGCATGACCCATACGATCCAGGTTTTCCGTTGAAAGACGAATATGGGCGATGAAATCAGTGGATGGTCAAATTTCCACAAGGGGAGTAAAAGAGAAAAATAAAATAAAATAAAATAAAATAAAATAAATAAAAGGAAGGGAAATAAATTCAAACCCAAAACAAAACAGAAACCGAGAGGAAAAGAGAAAAAAAACCCCTCGTCGGTTTTCTTTCTCGCTTTCTCTCTTTCTCTCACCTGCATATGGGAGAAACTCACCCGTGAGCTTTGCACTTTTTAGTCTCATAGGGAGCTTTTTTTTTCTTTTTCTAAAAAAAAATTGAAATGAAATAAAATAAAATATAAAAATAAAAAACCATGAACCCAATAACATTCTACTAGTCCATAGTATATAATACTTCCAGCGTGGTAAGTTTATGTCGAGGTAGTATTTCCACATGGTTCCTTCCCCCATACTTTCCCTTTCTGGGTGACTACCTGATTGAGCACTGCTGGACTGCGTCTTTTCCCTTTCGAGTCACTGCGTGCTCGGTCTCGGTCTTTTTTTTCTATTTCTATATCCTCTCGTCTCCTCCCACTTCTCATCTTCACTTCCTCTTTCCTACTTCAACCATCCTCCTCTCCTCCGTTTTCATACATCGATATATCTCTTACCCTCTCTCGTCATCCCCTCTCCACTTACCTCCACTTCTAACCAAATCGACTTCCATATCACCTACCACTGTATTGGGAAGATCGATATTGCCTCCTCTGTAAGTTCTGCTTCTTCTGGACAGCTTCAATGGTCGTTTCTGGGTCCGGCAGACTTCCTCCCTGGGCCCCAACGTCAATCTTTCCAGCCTCTTGGGCGCTTTCCTTCCCTGTCTCCCTCCTTCTCTTTCTCTTTCTCTCTCTTTCTCTTTCTCTCTCTCTCTCTCTCTCTCTCTCTCCAGAAATTCTAACCAACGATCGGTAGAATTAAATATGGCCCCTCGTTCGGACCATGTCATAAATGAAGAGAAGCTCCATGAGTCGGGGACTTCTTCCTCGTCTCAGGTAGGGTTTGACTCGATTGAAAAAGAGGTTCCGCCTCCCTTACACAAATCCCAGATCGGTCTGGCCAATGACCCGGCTGCTGCGGGAACTACCTTCCATCAGCTGGAAAACACGGCCGTAGAGGGGGAAAAGATCGAGTTGACAGAAGAAGAGTGCTACGATCAACTAGGTTACTCGTTCCCCAGTTGGAGAAAATGGATGATCATTTCCGTCATCTTTCTGGTCCAGGTTTCGATGAATTTCAACACCAGTTTATATTCGAATGCGCTCACGGGTATCTCAGAGGAATTTGGCGTGAGTATGCAGGCTGCTCGTTGTGGTGCGATGATCTTCCTGGTGCTTTATGCGTTTGGCTGTGAGCTCTGGGCGCCGTGGAGCGAGGAACTGGGTCGCAAACCCATTCTCCAGGCGAGTTTATTCCTGGTGAATATCTGGCAACTCCCGGTGGCCCTCGCCCCGAATTTCGCCTCCATCATGGTTGGCCGTGCGCTAGGCGGCCTCAGCTCTGCTGGAGGATCGGTCACTCTCGGTATGATTGCCGACCTGTGGGAAGCCGACGACCAGCAATATGCTGTAGCCTGTGTGGTCTTCTCCTCGGTTGGTGGATCCGTACTGGGACCCGTTGTGGGTGGCTTTGTTGAAACATACTTGCCGTGGCGCTGGAACATTTGGATCCAGCTCATTTTTGGAGGATTTGTCCAGATTGCCCATTTTCTCCTCGTCCCCGAGACCCGGACGACCATTCTGATAGACCGAATTGCGAAGAAGAAGAGAGAGAGCGGCGAAAATCCGAACCTCTACGGACCGAATGAACTCATCCCCTACCGCGAGCGCTTCTCCATGAGGGAAATTCTGATTACTTGGGTCCGTCCGTTCAAGATGTTCTTGACGGAGCCGATCGTCCTCTGCCTCTCACTTTTGAGTGGTTTCAGTGATGCCCTGATCTTCATGTTCATTCAGTCATTCGGTCTCGTGTATGCGCAATGGAACTTCAGCACTATCGCTTTGGGCCTCTCCTTCCTTCCCATTCTTGTCGGTTATTTTATTGCCTGGGCTTCCTTTGTCCCCGCCATCCGGAGAAACGTCAAGGAACGGCAGATGAGGCCCGATGACGAGCATACCCAATACGAATCCCGACTGTGGTGGCTGTTATACACTGCGCCGTGCTTGCCCATTGGTTTGATTGGCTTCGCATGGACCAGTCTTCCTCAGACCCACTGGATTGGAACGATGGTCTTCTCGGCGATCGTCGGTATCGCTAACTATAGCATTTACATGGCTACTATCGACTACATGGTCTGTGCCTACGGTCCGTACTCAGCCTCTGCGACGGGCGGAAATGGATGGGCGAGAGATTTCCTCGCTGGTGTTCTTACCATCCCGGCAACCCCCTTTTACCAGAGTAAGTGATTGGCACAACTTGGTGGGAAACACCGCAAGCGCTGACCCAGGGTGTGCAGATATTGGTGGAAAGTACCATCTGGAGTACGCGTCTACGATTTTGTTCGCCATCTCCTTCGTGCTTGTGATTGCCGTATATGTGATCTATTGGTACGGACCGACCCTGCGCAAGCGCTCGCCATTTGCCCAGCAGCTGTCGGACGCCCGCGTCGAAATGCAAAGCCATGGACGCCGGCTGTCCAAGATCCCCTCTGGGTCCCGAGCGAACTCTTTTGCTCGGTCCCAGCAGAACTTACGCATCCGTCAAACTCTTGGTAGCCGTCAGGGTAGCTATATTGGATCCCGCCCTGCTTCGCATGCCAACTCGCGTGTGAATTCACGTGTCAACTCCCGCCGGAATAGCATTACTCAATAGATGGGCCGGTCTCGACATCTCCCGGACATTGGCCTGGGGCTGATGGAGCGGTGCGATGACGATGTTACGGAAATGATTCGACGAAGGTTACTTTCCGCCTAACCGACATGCAGTGACCTTGGTTTTGGTTACATCCAGGGTCCTGATATGCCAATGGCGGAGAGCGGATCTTCTTAAAAATTACTTTTCTTTTTTTTTTTTTCTACTTTCTTGTTTCGATGAGTGTTCTTTTGGTTTCACATTCATCAGGGATTCTATGGAAGGGGCGCAGATGTATGTACGTTGGGGTCGGGTGCATCTACTTTGGAAAACGGATGTTCAAGCTTGATGGTGTGCGCTCGAGCGGCCGTATGCCTGATTGCAATGTCAATGGGCTTTAATTTCTTGTTTAATCTTCTTATTTCCCCGGCCTCTGTTTTCCATTCTTTGGTCTTGTGTATGTATTGCCTTTTTTTTTTTTTTTTTTTTTTTTTTTTTTTTTTTTTTTTTTTCTGATTCCCAATCACGGTTTCTTCCGGCAGCGCTGCTTCCGGCAATGTGTCGAAGAGGCTATAGTATAATACGAAACTCAAAATACTTCACTCACTTTGCGTATCTCTGCTCGTAAAGGTAACTTCCGGGCTAGGGTGTGGCAGTGCCATTGACGGTTGGGTCCCGGCAATGTAACCTTCGGCGGGACGTTGACACCATGCCATGCACCCGTTCTCCCGGTATACGGCATGACGATCTGGATCCATTTCACATGTGTTCTGTGGGGGAGAGAGATCGATGTGTGGGGGTGGGACCCCATGCTCGTAGATAGTCTGTCTATCAGACGACGAGCACTCGTCGTATCTCCGATATGACTCCATGATTCCTGCTGAATTGATGCATCCGGGCACCGGTTAAATTAAGTTCACGGTTGATTAGGTCTCTTGGGACCCTACAAACGTCATACCACTCAGTAACCATAGATCCACTCCCCCGAACAAAGGTACGTACGACTCTGGGGGAAGTTCTGATATCACACCTGCCCCTGACTCGCGTGTAAGCCCCCCAATGAAACCTAGACTCCAGAAGCTCCACTTTCTTCGATCCTACCTCCAGATAAGCTTAAGGTTGTTTGTTTGGCCGTTTCAGGAAGATGGGGGTGGGAGAGGGTTCCATACCGATCCGAGTGGGGCCATGACTTCATGACTGACTTGACCTTATCTTGTGTTTTTTAGGTGGTTTTTATATTTTTTTATTTTCGAATGTTTGGATTTTGGGGATAGGATTAAGTTGGATTGGATTGGCTTGAGTTGGGGGTAGTAAATTGGCTTTGGGTGGTTGGTTGTCGTATTCGGTATTCCTTTAATATTACGTTCTAATCTTAATCTTGGTATTGGCATACATTCATACATATGCCCATCTCTGTGTATCCGTTGTTTTGGCTGTTCGGGGCTTTTAACTATCCCGGTTTTGAGTGGTTTGGTTGCGCTTGGATTCTGCCTTGTGTGCTGCAAGTAGACTGGATGGGAGGTATTGATAGATTGTTATATCCCCAGCTGAGAGAAATACGAAAATCCATTTAACCATCACTCTCAGCACATAATGAAAATTCCTAGTCGATTATGGACACATACATGCACATAATTTGGTTTATTCTCTATACTCATATATATATATATATATATATTCCGACGACTATAGCCCAGGCGAAGACGGAGTCGAAGGTGTAGGAGAAGAAGGACCGCATTTCTTGCCCTCCTCCTGTTCCACGGCGCCCATTAACTCCGCCGCCTCGTCACAGTGTTGCGCCATCATGAGATCTTTATCGGTTAGACCGCGCGGTTGATGCGTCGTCCAGTGGATGTCGACCGAGCCGATTCTCTATTTTTTTTTTCTCTTTCGTCATTCAAATGTACCTTTTTAGGGCTGTTTTGTGTCCTTTTGTTCCTCTTTTTTCTTTCTTTCGTTCATTTTGAGGGAAATGTGTTTGGGGTCACTCACGACTGTGATGGTTGGGTGGTGTTTCTTGGTTGCGCTTTGCGATGCGACGACGTTGACGAAGCTCTATTTAGTTGTGTTTCTTAGCTAATAGTTTGACGAAAACAGTCGGTGTAGATAATTCAAATAAAACCGTGCTGGGGCCCAAATCAGGAGAGAAATAGAAGGCAAAAATAATAATAGTAACGTACCACTGCCTTGAAATACGTCTTGAAATAATATGTCTTCTTCACGCCCAGTCCATCCTCATCCAGCGCCCACCCTTGTTCCACTAACGAGTCCAGCTCCGGTTGCAATTGGCTTTTGTCCATGCCTCGGGCGAATTCCGGTGCCGCAGCCATCATTGCCGAGCTGTGCGAGAAAGTTCGGTGCGCTTGTAAAGATGCAGGAGAGCTGCTGGATGTGCGAAGAAGTGACGGTGATGCAGAGTGGAGAGGAGGAGGAGGAGAGGAGGTAGTGATCGACGCGGAGGGGGTCAGGAAAGATCGGTGGTGTTGGCGGACTGAGCGGTGGAGTTGCGAGGTCACTGACCGACTAGGGCGTTGGAGCGCCCTGGACACGGTGTACATGTTTGTTGTGGAGATTGATGAACTGGCGGAACAATTGTATAGAGCTAGCTTAGCTGTTGCTTTCGCGTTAATTCTACCCGGGGAGCGGACCAACTTCCGGGTCTATGCGGGCTTGCCGCTTTTAGGGTTGGGTCACGTGGCTGTTTCGTTCTGAAGGACTTCTGGGGTTGCTTGCAGGTGGTTCGTCGTGTGAGGGGTTAGTGCACAGTGTTTATTATGCTGGCAGAAGAGTCCTGGCTATGTTGGTATTGGGAGATAAATCAGTTGTATTTTGGCGCTGAGAATGGTTGAGTTGTTATGTGTCAGGATTCAGTGACTTTTCCGCTATTATGCTTTGAAGTATGTATATAATAATGGTCCTCATACAGATAGCAGAAGATGGAATCCTCCCCTCTTTGAGCACGGCAATTACTACTGGGATGCTTCAGAATTTGCGGTCGGCTGTGAATGGCCCATTTTTATAGCTGTATAATGCTTTCGATCGCTTAACATATAAACGTGTATGATGAGTCTTAGTAGGATCGCACCTAGCTTAAGGATATGATATTGAGAGCTAATTATCACAAAGACTCTGAATTGCGGTTCAGATAAACCAAAACAGGGCCAACCGATGCCGAGATCAGTATGGCCAAAGGACTCCTGCGCATGGTTTCGATTTGTAGCGTGCGAGGTCGCTTTCTTCATGCCATGACTAGAACATGCCGTCGAAGTAACTAGTTACGAGGATTACGTCACTACTATCCGGGAAATTGTCTTGATTCTAAGGGTGGAAAAGAGGTATTCAAAAGATCAGAAAAAGAAAAGCAAAAAAAAGAAAAAAAAAAAAAAATTAAAAAAAGGGGAAGGAAATGACAAGCCAAAGCAACTCTGAGGAAGCAAAAGTGGCCTAGAAATAGGAGTTCCATATGAGATAGCCCCGCAGGTGTCAATGTCACATCGTCTGGGACAAGCCCACAAGAAAAGTGGGGATTTCTGCGCTATGGGTGGTTGTAGCTCTGAATTGGGGGTACAAATGCACACCTCAATGCCTTGGGCTACTCAGTGCCTGGTCCAGCAACCCGCATATCAGAATACACTGGTTCGAACCGATCCTTTGCTGCCACAGAACTATGTGGGTTGACATATTTAACGAGCTCGGATAGGAACCGATGTTTATGGATCGCACGCGAGATGATACATCTGATTACGCTGTTGGAGTAACCGTTCAGGGGGGTCGGTCCTACTACTGCCTAATAACTACTAATTACTGTTAGTACATTAGTAGCTACATCGAGAAAGTCAAGCCGATCGTCTACGAAAAGAAAGGAGAGGAATTTTACTTTTTGAAAGAAAAAGTTTAGTCAGCCCATATGGAGCTCTAATCCTAAACGATTATACAGAGAGAACAGAGGCCAGGAGGATGGGGCTACAAAGGATAAGAGAGCCGCGGTACAGGATATATATAGTATCCTGTAAACGTGCCAGGTTCCGGACAAGGATAATTGTATTATAGGTACTGTAAGTGAGGAATCAAATCTTGGATGAATCACCACCATGGCACTACCGACTATGATTTGTTTTTCGGTCCGAAAATATGTGCTAGATACCATGTTGACGGAGTACTATACTCCTAGGTACCTAAGTCGGAGGGCTCTGTACCATGTTGCGGATATAACGCCCACTTGTTATTATCACGGCTTTCGCTAATACCGCCCCCACAGAGCGGAACCGAGGAACCGAGTTAAAAAAGGCGGACCGAAGGGCTATAAGATGTTCATCTTATTAAGGCCTATTCCTGTCCTGACGACTTTTTCGATATACCACTAGTCAGATTGGGGGTTTACTACGGTGGACGACCCAAATCGGCAAGGGTTCATGAGTGAGGGATAATTAGTCAGCGGCACAACCCTTTTTGACGTGCATAAACACGGCCTCGTGCCTCCCGGTGACAAATAAGGTTGAAACTGTCCCTCTTTTTCCCCCTAAAAAAAGAAAAAAAAAAAGCCAAGCTTGTCAACAAAAAATTGGGGAAAACAAACATCGTCACACCTCGTTCGAGGGAATCCGAGTTGAACCCCCTCTCCATGGTGAGAGTAAGACATTGTATCGAGATCTACAGATACGCCACATGGGACCCTACTCTGACAGCGATCGTCCGTGAAACTGTTTGACCAGGCTCACTATCGTTGAACTAATAACTAGCTAGCGATGATTCCATTCCTATTTCCACTACCGTTCGGCCCAATCAGCGGAAAACCGTTACCCAAGGTGGAGACCACCGAGGGGCTGAATTTCAGGGGTATTTCTCATCTTTTAGTGGGTTGAGAATCTTTACTTCGGACCAAAGGACGAGCACGACGGGGGGTTTCGTCATCTTGATCTGAGACGTTTTGCCATAAACGCAATGCTGAACTACGCGTCTGATCAGTAATTCAGATCGCGAGGAAATCCGTGCTTCGTCTTCGATCCTCTCACCCCCAGTCTCGCTTGTGCGTTTCGTCCGTTTCAGGTCTGCTCATCTCCAACACTACTCCGTATCACCGCCGCGACTAAGGCAGCTGCCTCCTTAGCCACAGACTAGTGTGCATTGGTACGTCCGGTTTAATTTTAACACAGAAAGGAAAAAAAAAAAAAAAAAAAAAAAAAAAAAAAAAAAAAAAAAAAAAAAAGAAGAAAAGAGTAATAATACTAAAAAAATTAATCAAAATTTTTTGGGTCATGATTCCGTTGCGGCTGGAATCTCATCGCCCATCCAGAACTGGGTCCTTTTGACCAGATCCCTTTTCTCTTCTCTCCTCCCACTTTCCACCGTCACCTTTCCTGCGTTTTTGTCCCTCACTTACCGGAACTCAAGCGCTTTGGAGGACCATGGCTTCGGCCTAATCGATAGAGTAGTCAAATTGCCCATTGATTTATTGTAGCGACCCCTCAGCCAATTTCCTTCATTTATTATCTATCACGACACGATCTCGGGCCGTCAGCCGATCATTATTGCTCGTGGATTGATTTTTCAACCCCCCATTTGATATCACAACTTTTTGACTCTCCCAAATTGGCGATCAATGCACACTATCTAGTAGACACCGTGGGTCCATCTGATACTGCAATGCCAATTATCCCACCATCATTTGTGGAGAAAGAAGACCGACTTCGAACCGAACTTGCCGCTCCTTTCGTCATTCCTTCAACTACGCACTGCTTGCGACCATCGTACACCCCTTACTAATCGCTTCCCTCATCTCAATAGTGGTTCAATCGCATTAGGGCGCATGATAAAAAAAAAAGAACTATTGCGCATCTCGACTTGCACGCGACTCCGCCAGTTTTAGGGCCCACGACGAAGAGAGCTGTCAGCTGAAGGCAGCAGAATGAACGCCGAGCCCCCGACAGCATTGCTCAGCGGACGAAGAGGACAGGTACTAACCCCGTTACAAACCAGCTTCAGTCGCTCGAGTGCGCCGACTGCGGTTGCAACTCGTCCTAATCGGCCACGACCGGAGGAGTATCAGAATGATGGCGACGCAGTCGAGCGTGTGCCATTGCAGGCCCCGGTCAAACGACAGACCTCTAAATCCGGCCTGCGTAGCATCTTCAGCCGTGAAAAGCTACCCCACAAAGAGAGCACCGACTCCAAGCTCTCTGAAATCGAGGAAACGCAGGATCCAGTGATACAGGATACCCCAGATCTCGCAGTCTCTCGTTCGCCAACCCTGGCGACACCTAAGACAGGGTTCTTAACGCCTCCGGTTGTGACTTCGCCTATAGCGGAGCCTCAGCGGGCCAAGCCTTCAAAATCCCTCCAGAGAACTAGCGAGGACAAGCAAGCGGCAGGTGATATAGGCTGGAAACCTCCCCCGCTGTTCCAAGCCTACCCACAGGCCATTAAACATGATAGTCTATCGACTCCTGCTCTATCGGCGGAATCCATTTTGCGGATGCAGGCCACATCTTCTGCGAAAAAAAGCTCCACTCAGAACGAAGCGTCTCAGGCTGAGAATCCAGCGGCTCGGAAGAAGGAGGCTAAGGAGAAGAAAAAGCACATGCGTTCATTGTCTGAGACAATTGGCAAGACTGACTGGTCTCCGAAGATTTACGTGTTGGCCACCGCCGGCTATATCCTGCAGTACGCGGGGAGTGGGAAGTATGATCGGTTGCCGGAGAGGATGCTGCATCTCGGTCCTAAATCTGTAGCATTTGCGAGCGATGCGATCCCAGGCAAGCATTGGGTTTTGCAAATTTCCCAAATGAACGATGAGAACAATGCTACTTCAACCGATACGCAGCGCCCTCTACTCTCCCGCCTTGGTTTCCATCGTTCCCATGCTCGGCGTTTAACCCGGAGTCTTCTTCTAGTTTTTGATGCCCCGGAGGATATGAGTTCGTGGCTTCTAGCTGTTAGGGCCCAGATTGAGGCGCGTGGAGGGAAGAAGTATGTATCGGAGAGAACGGTGGACAACGACTGGCAACACCAACTAGAGTCGAAGCGTAGCACCCGCCAGTTGGTCAAGAAGGACCCTAACCGGTTCTCCCAAGCATATCTGTATCCTCAACCAGTGATCGGTGTGGATGATAAAGATTTCAGTGATCAATCTCGCCGAAGCTCATATATATCATTTAATCGACGGTCGCTGGTGACGCAGGCCACTCCCGAGTCGCGCTCCGAATCGATATCTACGACCCAATCGGAGGTAGCCTCCCCAGTCAATGGCCAGGCACGTTTCTACTCGGTGGGATTGAAGCCCGAAGCAAACGGGGTCGGCTCACCTCCGAATGATAACACCATTTCGACGGTTCTATCTGCGGTCGATGCATCGTTCTCGAACTCGACGAAGCGCCAGTCCGTCTACCCTTCGAATGCTCCTGTAGCAGCAGATACACCGGACCTTTCTCAGTCCCAACAAATGCTGCCTGATCCCATCTTGCGAAGCGCTTCGCCCCCCGCCCCGAACTTCAGTGTTCCATCATTCAGCAGGAGATTTACGGCGAGAATGGGGCAAGGTCAGATGTCGCAGATGCCTCGATGTCCCTCCACTTGTAGAGATGAAACCGACGCGGACGAAGCCCATACCATTTCCGCCTTCCCATCTCCACCACAGTCTCCCATCAAGGGTATCAATAGCATTGCAATGAGCGAATCGCATGAACAAGTCGTACCTTTCCGTGATTCCCCGCGGAGGAGGTCTTTACGTGTATCCAATTCTGAAGATTCGCTCGGAGATGCGAGAAATCCGGACCCAAAACTGCAGCATACTTCGCGCATGTCGAAGGCCGCCGCTGTAACACCAACTGCCACGCAACCCTCGCGACCACTTAGCATTACCGAGCACGAGCCTGCCCATTCGCATGTCCCACAGTCACCCCCAGAGACCGGCTCTCAAACGTCTCGTCGGGAACAGCAACGCCTCAGAGTTTCCGTTTTCCCCACAGTCACTCCAAATCGTCCTCTCACTGGACCCATGCTGCGTCGTAAGAGCATGCCTGGACTTTCAGTTGGACCGCCAGCATTGCCTCCACCTGACTGTCCTTTGCCAAAGATCCCTTCTCCAACCGATCCATCGCTTCCTGAAGTAGCTGAGCAATTTCCGCACCCGCGTATGTGCGTATCACCGCCACCATCGATGAGCAGCCGGCTGCGTCAGAAAAACCTAGTCAGTGGCGCGCCTCGTCCTGCTCACATGCCTCTTCCACCAGCAACACAAAGCCTTGGTTCTCGACACCCACGGGCCGTCAATGGCATTTAAGCCGTTGACCTCTGCTCTTTGAATCCGGTTCATACCCCAAACCTTCATTATCACATTTACAGGGTAACCTCTCTGATCGATATACCACTATTCTCCTTTCTCATCATCCCTCGCTACCTCCGAATCGTTTCCTTCTTTGTCGGCTTTGATAGCCAGCATTGTCTAACAAAAAAAAGCTTTATACCACACTATACTGCATCAGCGCTTACCGTTTCGAACTTCATATACCATCTCGGCCTCTGTTTTCGTTTTCGTTCCTTTTTTCCTTTTTTTTTTCTTTTTTTTTTTTTTTTTTTCCTCTCTTGACTACTTGCCAACCATTCTCTCCTTCTCTCTCTTTTTCTCGGGACCGTTACCTTTACCTCCATAATAATGCCGTTATTCGCGAAACGTTTTTTTTTTTTTTCTTTCCTTTACTCCTCGCAGCGATGAACGAATCAGGATATCCCACGCTGTCAATTGCTTACTGGTTATGTATGATTGATCTTCTTGTTCGTGCTAAATGTATCATGCTATACCACGTATACCATGTCCATGTTCCTGTATATATCCTATATATCAGGGTTTCTTAGTTGCGGCACAGGTCGCTATTGATGCTATTCATCTTTCTTAATACAATGCTCTGGAAGTGACCTTTCTTTTGTTTGAGTATAACTGATCGGATTCAGATATTTCGTGAGTTACAATTAAGAACTGTGGAGTGAGAATAGACGGTGGCATCACCTGAATATAATAAGTATATACACACTCATCAATGAAACTATATACAATCTAATCTGATGAGATGAATCCCCTGGTATACATTGCAACAGAACAAATAGTACATGGGTATCGAATACATATATAGCTTCGTGTCGTGGGATGGCAAGTTCTGTCGGTAGAATAGTGGCACGAGATTCCCAGACATTAAGAAGGGACGCCTTCATATTCCCACCCCTGAATCACTCTCTTTCTTCGTCTCGAGTTGCGCCTGTTGGTGTTACATTTGACAAATATGGTCAGTGCGGTGATGATGCAAATGACGATACCTGCAATAGCAGACACCAGCACGGTTCGCTTCGCCAGCTGTTTCGGATCCGACGCATATGGACATCCAGCATCAGGCCCGCCAGTCACCCAACATGACGTAATATCTCGAGAATTGAAGTCTATCCAGATCTCACGCTTAGTGGGATCCGCAGATGCGGGATCGATGATGCTGCTCGGCTGAGCCAGGAGGTGCCGGTAGAGATAGGTATTTTCTAAGCCTGTGCGAGGAACCCCCATAGTCGTGTTGGGTGGACAAGCCTCGGAGTAAGCTGTTATATAGCTATGCATAGTATTGGAGATTGTCCAGCTATATGGTAAGTTCGCCACCCGGCAAGCAACACGTCGCACATCCGTGCAGTTCGTAGCGCGCCAGTGGCCACCTAGCGATACGTCCATGATTGCGCATCGATCATGTTGGGGCAAATCGATATTGTCGGCTAAACTTGCGCCCTGGGGTTCTCCCTCTGCCCATGCCCATGAAGAAGATAGAGATATGTTTTTATATGGTGCGATCGCGTTGTCGGCGGTCATGTTGAACAGAGTGTTGTTGACTATTGGTGTTAATCCACACGCGGTTAGATTTGCAACCCTGTCGGACAATTCACGCAAGGCATAGGTCCCATTCAAGCCTTGAGGCTGAGACAGGCTGTTTGAAAGTGCCCAAGAGGAGTTTACTTGAGATACCTGGGAAGCATCCGCATCATATAGGCAACCGTAATCCAAGCCTCCGTTAGCTTGAGGTGTGGGCACTAAGGATGCTAGGTATTTTGGAGGAAAGATCACTTCGCTTGTACCTGCCGTCAAGTTATAGTCCTCGAGTTGCGGGTCCACGGAGCCGTACTCGAGAAAGAGACGGCGCTCCTTTGCAAGTTGCACATATTTTAAAGCCGGCCAACCGTCAGGGGTACTTTGCGTACCATCCGAGAGTTCATGAGTTGTAAAGTATTCGGTAATAGGTTTATACCCATCATCGACTTCATACCAAGACTCGTTCAGGTTACTGCGCTCGTAGGCTAGCTGAGACAGTGTATAGATATAGTTAAACAGACGGTTGTCCATCATAACATCAGCTCGCTCGGAAAATGACGGCAGACCGTCACCAGATACCTTTGATGCAGGCTGTTCGGGGGCGGTAGCGCTAGCAGCAACATGCAGGTTGAACGTGAAATATCTGATATATACATTCAACTGAGACGTTGTGTCTTTGAAGTAATCCTGCAAGATATCGATGAGACCAGATAGTTCGAGGTCCTCTGAGCACAGGTAGGGACCGAGCTCATAGACCGGCCATCCTGACGAACTAGCAAGGACGGTAGCAGTGCTTTGAACGGCACTGGCAGTTGCCGTTGGGGTCGTTATTGGCGTTGTAGAAATGGTGATAACGGGAACATTCTTCGGAATAGCTACTGGACAAAATGTCCAAGCCCGTGAGCCCACCGACCAGTACAGATCGACAAGAAAGCGTCGGTATCCAACAGATAATAGATTGGATATACATCTTTCAGCGGACTGTATCTCGAACACATTGTTGCCAAAGCATGCTGCTGTTATGGATATACCAGAGGTTGTAATATAATTGATTGGAATCTGGCCGGCGACATCTCTTTCGCTCTATTGCGGTTCTTAGCCAGCATTTTCTTTTTCTTCTTTTTTTCTCGTTTTTTTCTCCTTCTGTATACTTCCCTCCCCCCCCGAGGTGGGATGGGTAACTTACCAGAAAGACCGTTTCCCATTTCGTATCGATGAGGGATGACTGGTCAGGGTTGTAACTTAATGACATGGGGCAGCCGAGATATTATGCCCATGGCAGATGGACAGTATTATATATAAAAAGGGGTACCAGCGACAAGAGGGAGGAGAGGAAGAGAAGGGGAGGGGGAAGAGGAAGTAAATTACTAACTCACTGATGGTAACCAAACACGCGGGCGATGACGGAGATTCCTCCGCCGCAGAAGGCGGTGCGGCGTGGCTTATGGCTTTACCCTTTTCAGATGGAACATTTATTATCTGGCCACTTCTGAACTTCCCGTTCATCACCCTCGAGTTTCAACTACGACCATATTACCGCGCCCTCCCAGTCGCTGGGTTTTCTTTCTCTCTCAAGCTCGTGGGAATCCTCGAATTCTCCGCCTGCACTGTTATTAATTGATTCCGACTCTATCCCCGTCTTTCACATTACGACACCATGGCGGCGCCCGGCCAGCCATCTCCCCAGCAGATTGCTGCCATGCAGCAACAGTTCGCTGCTGAGGCCGCAAAGCGTGGCATGACCCCGGAAGAATTCGCCAAACAGCAGCGCGACCAACTAAACGCTGAAGCCGCGAAGCATGGCATGTCCACCGAGCAATACGTCCAACAACTGAGAATGCGAGCTCTCGCTGCTCACCAGCAACAGGTCGAGGCCCAACGGCAGGCTCAAGGGTCTCCACAACCAGGACAGCCAGGGCAGCCCGGCCAGCAAGGCGAGCAAGGCCAGCAGACACCCAAACCGTCCCAACCGCAACAGACTACGCATCAAGTCCCTGTGAACCCATCGAATCCCCCCGACCCAAAAGCCATCGCTGTTGCGCAGTTCTTGCGATCTCAGAACTTGAAGCCGAGGACGTGTATCATGGATGGACAGAGGAAAGACATGTTCAAAGGTGCTTATCTCATGAAATTTACATGCAGTTGTCCGCAACACGGCTGATTGAACATACAGTGAAACGTGCCATTCGCGCCCTGGAATCGCCCGCATACGCTAAAGCAGCCGCAAAGAAGAACTCTCTACTTCCTCCTGTAACGGACCGTGCATCTGCAGAGAATGTCTTCAAGCTCCTCCCCCTATCGCTCCTTGCCTTGCGCGTGTCGAAAGTTGATCCCCATGCGGGTCACAATCACGCAAAGCCCAAGAATCGAGTCAAGGGACTGTGGACCGTCAAGATTGAGCAGCACCAGGAAACAGACCCCATGATGCACTACGTATGGCTATATGAGGGACCTCAATGGAAACAGAAGGCTATGGCCGCCGCCGTGGTGGCTGGTATCTTCGCCGTGGTTCTTTTCCCATTGTGGCCCATGGTGATGAGACAAGGTGTTTGGTATCTTAGTGTTGGTATGATGGGTCTGCTGGGATTATTCTTCGCCATGTCGATCTTCCGTCTCATCCTGTTCTGCGTCACGGTCTTTGCGGTTCCTCCTGGTCTCTGGTTGTTCCCGAACTTGTTCGAGGATGTTGGCTTCATCGACAGCTTCAAGCCCTTGTGGGGTTGGCAAGAGGTATGTATTCCATCCTGACCTTGCATTTATTTTTTCCCTAACATCTGTCCCACAGAGCAAGAAAAAGAAGAAGTCTAAGAAGTCTTCTGGCGACGCAGCCAAGGCCACCAATTCTGCAGCCTCTCAACCAGCCGACTCTGCACCTTCAGCGACCACAACGGCAACCGCAGCCCCGGATACTTCGGGGGCCGTGAAGCGTGACCTGGCCCCCCGGGTTGAAGAGGTGACTGACGAGTAATGGTATAGATCTGGCCCCTCCGGGCTTTGTAGGTTCTTTTTGCATCGTGTTACACTGGATCGTTGCTGCTAGGGATAAAGTTACATTCTGCATCTGTATGCTATCCGGGGTATTTATTACTATTTTTTTTTGTTCGTCGGTTATTTCTTATCTCCTGTTTGGAGGGTTTATGTTGGTTTGGGTTATGGGCGAAATGATTGCAATTCTGTATGAAGGCTTCGACATACAAAAAATGAAGTTCTGCTTTTCTATCGTTAGCTGTCGTTATTTTGCAATTTCCTAGAAGGCGATCGTCCTCAGAGCGCATTAGAATCATATATTTTTTGGGGTTACCGGTGATAGGCCTTTTTTATATCGTATTCCTGTATGAACTGTTGTGTCTGTACTGCGTTGACCTTGCAGTTACCGGTTATAATAACCTCAGATCTCCTGGTATGGCGCATAAGGAAAAAACATCTGTCGTACTATAGGATATAAAGGCGCATCGCAGTCGATTGGTAGATGTCCTGCTCTGCCTTTATCACCTCGCTACCGCTGTACATTATTCGATATTCTCAAATTCTGTATCCTCCCAGCACATAGTGCAGGTTAGGCTAGCGCCTCATGTCTGATAACAAACAGGGCTCTCATTCCTGGCAGTATCTGAAATGAGATCCAAACACAATGTTACAAACCATAACAATGTGCTAGTTAGTAGATGGCAACTTCCCGTAGGACATATATAATATGTCTATTGTGAGCTCAAGACAAGTCCTGCTCCAACTTATATGCCAACCCTGAGAAAATACCCCTAGATCGCACGGGCGAAGTCAATTGACAACGGCAGTATGATCTCAAGATGTGGTGTGTCCTAGGTGTCTAGAGGCCCGATACTCTAGTCGCAGAGAGCGGTACCTATAAACAAGGAAAAGACGTACTCCAAGGACGTCAGGAATGGTCTGTAACTCCGGTACGACCAACACTCCTAGGGCCTCTTCTCCCTTCCTCTAATTATGTTTTGGGAGCTTTGCCCAAGGAAAAGACTATTGATTTGGCAGGTATTGCTCTTGTGGTAGTTGATTTAATCAAGATAGAATGTTCAATGGCCTGGCACCGGTTGTTCGTCAAATGTATCCATAGAGCAATGCTCATCCGGTTGTTTATCGTGTATTTATACACCCTCGTTTTGACTTCATCTTGAAAGGAAAATCACTTCTCATAAAGAGAAGGGGAGGGGTTTGTTGGTTTTGTTCCCCCCTTGAAACCTGAACTGTGTGTGTGTGTGTGTGAGAGAGAGCAACTTGAGTTCGACAAAAAGTTCCAAACAGTAAATGGCGCAATGGAACCAGAATCCAATCGGATCTTTTCCACCGTATTTTGCTATATTCTTCGCATGTCCATAACTAACTCCGCCACAATCACCCTGTAATGAGCCAGGATTGAATGGGAAATTAGTATGAGTATGAGTATAGGTCAAGTTCAGTACCATCATCTAGACCCTGGGCAAGTCTCGGTTCCTCGCCTGAGATTCCATGGACTAGCAACAACCATCATAATAAAGTTGTTGTCCACGGTTAGTGATCAAAAGCAATCCCGCATGATCCATCAGAGCGATATAATTGGGCTGCCAAGGATGGTTGATATTCTGGAACGACGAGATCGTTAAGCGTTCCGGTAGAGGAACAGTAAATATTAGTCGGCTGATGGGGGAGTTTCTGCAGAGTGTATGTTCTGTATAAAAGTGGGGTTCTTCAGACTCGATGATTCCATGGAAATGATCAGAATGAAAGAAATTCTAGATCGAGGCCGTCAACGGCTGGGATTTCTAGATCCTCAGCCATCAGCCATTCTTTCCATGGGAGTGAACTCGGTCTAATCCGGTTTCATTTCACCGGAACTAACGACATAGAGTGTACATGCATCGTAGGAGCACTATTCTTGTTGGTTCTTAATATGATAGAAAAAAACACAGACTCCGCGCGTGCGTGTGTGTGTGATTTTACTCAGGAGATAGTTTACCCACAGTGAATCAAGCACCCTGTACCCTCGAAATATTATCACTATTAGTCAGAGAGAATACGAATTCGCCACTAACCCTACACGTACAACATCCCTTTCTAATAATACCTTTCCAAAAAGTTGGTCGTTCCCGTATAGCGACCCATTCCGCTTAGTAGGGGCCCCATTTAATACGAGTAGTGGCTTCGTAGGTTCCAAGCTGCATGATTTGATTAGCCACCTTACTTTATGGATGATATAGGAGTTCTTCGCAGTTTGAGATGCCTGTTTCTCTCGTGCGAATCGAATTGTGGGAGTTTTAACTTCACCTCACTGGCAACTCGGGAGATGTTAGCTCGTGCCCATTGCCGAAGGTAGGATCTACTAGTTATGTATGGACTACGGAGCACTCCGTTTTTCTACAAGTGCAGGAGCTATTCCGACTCGGGCCTTGAAACCCAGACTAGATGCATGGGACCCATAAATGGGAGGGAAATGGAAAAGGAGAACTACTCTACATTCCTATTGGAGTTTAATGGGGCTTCAGAAGGAGGTCTCGATCCATGTGAGCCACTGGATACTACTAATCGGAGATTATACTTTTGAGTTGATGTAGAAGCCATTGCCTGAGTTTGGAAAGGTTAGGCATATCCTTGTGCACTAGCAGTACTACTAATGATGGGATCTACACTCTCAGGTACCTCGGGCAGTTTCCTTTAGACTTCTACATTAGCATATCCTCGGCTCATGATCGACTTGGGTGGCGTTGAGTGATTGAAGGTTAGTTGGCGATGGTCGGCGGTATGGCTTGCATTGTGGAAAGTGGCTTTTGCTAGCAGTTTACTCGCACCACGGAGTTCTGGAATTTAAATGAAGAACCGCGAGTATGGTAAGTATGCCTCATGCACACCCAGAACCGGGGTTCGCTGGACAGATACTCCCAGTCACCGAGATATTTATGGGGCCACAGAAGAAGAAGAAGGAGGAGGAGGAGGAGAAGAATAGAAGAATAGAAGAATAGAAGAGGGAGCAGCCCTATTGGATCAGGTCGGATGCGAACTTTGATCCGTGGTAGGCCCTCTGTGGAGCACTCGGTTGCGTGTATCCCGTCTTTCGCCTTGGAGGATTATGCCGACCATTCGTCTAACTTGTCATTCGTGCGCAACATACTCCGTTCTAGTAGGACGGCATCTTAGATATTAGTCATTGGTTGTGGGCAGATGGCGCCCCCAAACTCCAAACCCAAAGACCCCCTTTTGCGTTTAGGGCAGTTTGTGTCGGGTGCGAACCGACCGAGTGGAGCCAAGTTCAACACGAAAACACAAGCTCCTTAAAGTGGAGTAGAATTGATTATTGCACAGATTGTCATGCAATGGAAAGCTTTGCCGAGAATTCGGCCCGGTGCCGATGGAGTCTGACAGATTAGTCCAAATTGTTGTTACGTACATTCCAGTGGAGAAGATGGGTCGTTTTGAAAAAGAAATAAAAGACACAAACAAAAACATGCCGGGGTATCATCAAGAGTATCATTGTAATTAATTATGAAATGACCGTCAAAATCCAGGGATGATGGGGGGCGGGGGGGATAGAAAAATCAAGGACAACCGAGGGTCCAAAAGGAACAGAACGGAACGAGTATGATAAAACAATGGTTTTTTTGTACTCCCGCGGTGCCGACATTTCTCATCCACTACTCCGTTTCTTCCTGTGAAACTCGTCTGGGTCCGCTGGCTCGTGCGAGATCTCGATCGTCGTCTCCTGGTACACCCCGTGGCCCAGATCGGCCATTTCCATGTCGCCGCCCTTACGCAGGTCTTCTGTGGAATCCCCGTCGTTGATCGTGTCATTGATCGTCTGTAAACCTCGGCGAAGCCGAGACCCCATACGCATCTTCTTGTTCTCTCTTATGGTAGATGTGATTTGTGTCTGGTACGCGTTCGAGTTGGGGTAGGTATATATCTTGCCCGAAGTGCTGATCTCCATATCCAGCAGCAAGTGCCGCCGGGTCAAGGTATACACCACAACGTCTGCCAGTCCCGACAACGCCATTAAGGACCCGGCCACGGCGAAGTATGCTCTGCTTTGAACGATGTGCCTGGCTGTTGACATGCGACCTGCGGCCAGAGGAAGGGATAAGACTAAGTATACAATCGGATAAATAACCATGTATATGACGACGCGGTTGATTCGATTCAGGTTCTCTTGGTGTCCTTGATGGAGGGCCGCTGCCTGTTTCATGCGACGTCGTAGGTGGAAAAATAGTATGCTGTAGAGGACGACGGTTCCGAATTCGGCAAGAAAGATCCATAGATAATGGACCCAGAGACGTTCCGTTTGGTGTTCTGGACCAAGCCAACACTGCAAGAAGTTAGAAATGTAAGTATCCCCACTACCTCTGTTCTTTTTTTTCTTTTTTTCGTCGGGAGTTACAACTTACCCAGCCGGCCTCGGAGATGACGAAAGTTTGGGAACGAAATAACGCCACAGGAATCACCCCGAGCACAATAATGAAAACCCATAGTCCGACAACGCCGCATACAAAAACTCGGTGTGGTAATTGCCGCCCTCTCAGTACGACAGCACCGGTATGCATCGCAATTGCCAGGATAAACAGGCCACTGCCAGGGTCACCAGTCTGAATCCACCAGCCTTGTAGAGTGCAAGCCGCACTTGGATAGTACACATAACCTCGCGAGACCCAGTGGAGACATACCAAGAAGGCAGTTGCCTGCTGGATATCAATCAGAAGAAGGTTGTAGATCAAGACGACATATTGGTTGGCGGCGAGGGGGCGTTTATAGTAACGTTTCCAAAAAATAAACCGATATGTGAGGAAACTTAGCAAAGAGAGCGATGCTACAAAAGAGCAAAGTGCGATCACCCCTATAGCAATAAAGCCCGCTCGATCGCCACCCGCGAGAAGTTGCTGTGTCGCATTCTGCCGTTTTGTGAGGTGCATCTGAGGTGCATCCTCACTATTCAGCACGTGCAACATGCGAATTAGGGTGGTCATTGTTCATCTCTTATAGCGAATTGTTCGGGAAGAAGTATCTGCGCTTCTCAGGCCCTGGGAAAAGATGAATATATAACGGCTTAGCATGGAGGCGGTTGGCCCATATTTCAGAACATTCTGTTGGTTTGGCCAAGCTCCTCATCAAAAGCTTTTTTTTACCCTGAGCTTTGGCCAGAGAGAGGTTCGACTCGTTAGATATATGGGGCATTTCGCGGCACAAGAATTGGCTCTCCTTTGGTACGTACTGATGAACTCGTATAGTGTGGGTAATAGGGTTAGTTGGGTATGGTTTCACCCAGAGTCCATAGCCCGCTCCATGCCGATCCACAGTTGGGGTCAGTGGGCCCTTCCCAGCGATTCAACTTTGCACTATAGTTCCCAAAAAGCGAGAAAACTCTCCCGTAGTACATGATCGGCATTCCTGGGTGTTTGAATCAAGGAGATTGAGGTATACTCCGGAGTACTTCGGAGCGCTCCGTAGCGTAGAGCCTCTAAGGGGCTACTACCAGCACAAAATCACCTGCGACAGATCATGATTTGGTAGTCATGTAGCAAACCTTGCTGTCATAAGTGACACCCTTGTGAGCATGCGTTAACCTCTATAGGCCCGTTCTACATGATCTCCTGTCAGTGGCGCTATACTTATGCAGGAGAACCATGCCCTATCAAATGTAGGCGGTCAGGAGAGAAATCATATCTTGGAAAGCTTCAGCAATTGATAGATGCAACGGCTTGAGGGCTCCTGAAAAAAGGCAGTCATAATGACAGGGCATCTATCGCTCATACCTAGTCTATTGGAGTGCATCATTGCTACTCCTAAATTAATGACAAAAGTGGATTGGATCGATAGATGAGTTAGTAGGTATAGTTATTCTCCTGACGCTCCCTACGGTCGTGTTTTGTTGGTCGACTTGGAAAGCCTCGGTGTATCTATCCATCGGACTACCAAGTAGCCGAGCACGTCTACCGAAAAGCTAAACCTGGATATATTTATGATCCGTCCAAGGTAAAATAATTAGAAAAAATGACGAGTACACGACAGAATGACACCCGTTGTAGTTATTGTACAAATAGTAGCAGAGAATGAAAGGTCAGAAACCTGGGCGCCTCAGGCCATTGATTGTGGAGGAGGTTGAGTATTTCCCTTTTCTGAGGGGGGATACCTAAATATGGTCTCCCGCAAATATCCAGCCTCACCTTGCCACACGTATCATATATTTTATGATGTGTATCCAAGATATCGTTCTAATTACCCCAGGATTTTGGAGTAAAGGGTTCGTTACTCATGTTTTGAGTTTAAAAAGAAGATACCTATAGTCGTTCATTGTGAGTTGACCTGGTTGCTGAACGATTTTCAGGGGGCTGGGAGACCACCTATTTCCAACCCTCCGGTCATAACAACTAGGGGATATTCGCACGGTAGTGATTGCTTCCAACCAAATGCTGTCTTCTTCTATGGTTATGGTTCGTTATTTAGCCACAGGACTTTGGCCGATCGCGTCCTGGAAAACGAACTAGGGATCTCGGTTTCGCAAAACCCCTAAAGCAGAAGCGGAAGAATGAAGTTACTTCCAGCAGGATAGCGATTGCCACCATCAAACGGAGAGAGTTATATATGTAGACTTTCTTGAGGTTTTGAGTTGTCAGCCATTCCCCGCCGCTCAACGGTGATTTCCATAGAGTTGCCGGATCCGGCATCGCCTCGACGAACAGGTCTAATGCAACTATACTCAATAAATCACGCGGCTAGCAGGTCTTGCTAAAGGATTTCCCATCAGAACTGACGTGGTACCACAGCACTGTCGAACGGACCCCAGAGGAACGACAAACTCATCCAAAATGCCTGATTTATTCTTACGGAGTCCGTCCGAGGTAGTTCATGCAAGGCCCTCCGTCGATATTGAAGAGCACTGACGATTGATTTTCTCCTTGTAGTTGTTTTCAGGCGTCCCAAGTCGACATATTTGAGACATACAGATACGACTGAAGCAGTGAGGGTATAATTAGCAATGGGGACACCATGCCCAATATATTGAAGCATTATGCATTTTCATGAATGTGGTGGCGATGCTATTTCCGGCAGCTTGCTTGGCACACAAGGATAGTACCTCCTACTAGTGCTACTAGTGCTATGTCTTGTCTTCCAGGGCTGAGCCCTCTCACAGGTGAGTGAGTTTCCCGGTGGAGTCCTAGAAATATTATACTAATTAATAGATAATCCCAGTTCACCTGGTGCAACATGACATCACTGGCGGGAGGGGGTTGGTACCGCAACATGCGCGACTCTCGGAGGGTCGGCTATGCTTTAGTGGCTCTGGTCCCGAAGAACAATGCAGGATAGGAATGTCCGTTTTCTTGGCCTGGTTGCGTTGCATGACTTGGCCGCATCATGCTGTCTATGGAACCTATGAATAGAACTGGCCAACGGAGTGATCATCCGTGTCATCCCGCATCGGGACAAGCGGAGCCAAAACGGACGCCTAAAGCTCTGGCCCAGCATCTGTATGTCTCAATTAGGGTCCAACTGGGGATCATCTGACTGGCTCGGAGGGCGGGAAATCCCCCAATGACTGCATCCCCGCATCGATCTCCGCCCGCTGCATGAATCAAATTCCTTCCATCCATCATCAGATGAGGAGATTGTCTCACTCAACCATGGGTGGTTCCCCGCCGCATCTTGTCTGCGATTGCTCCGGTTTCAAAAAGAATGTCCAAGAAGGTTCAACACATCACGATGTCTCCATTCACGGTAACCGAACTATACATCCGACGATAACAATAGAGTATCTCGGAGACGGTGGCGAAGCAAGCACCTATGAATGCGTCGGTATGCCCTGAAAATTGAGTATATAAACCCCCCTCCGAGTCTCTCGGAGTGTTTGTATAATCTCCAAGCAACTCAACTATCCTCTCCCAGCCTCAAAAGCCTACAAGCCCTTCTCACCGTATCTTTTTTAACGACCGTCTTGCAAACTTTCCTCCTCCTCCACCACCACCATCACAATGAAGTCTTTCACTGCCATCTCTGTCCTCGCCCTCTTCTCTTCGGCTCTGGCTGTACCCGTTGAGCCGTCGAAGGACGCTTCTACCGCCGCTTCTACCGCTGCTACTATCTCCGTCTCCTACGACCAAAAGTACGATGTCGGCGGCAGCTCTTTGACCACCGTTGCCTGCTCGGACGGCGTCAACGGCCTCATGACCCAGGGTTTCACCAACTTCGGCTCCCTCCCGAACTTCCCGAACATCGGAGGCGCTCCTACCGTTGCCGGCTGGAACAGCCCCAACTGCGGAAAATGCTACCAGCTCCACTACGCAGCCGGCAACATTGATAAGTCTATCTATGTGACTGCCGTGGATGCCGCCCCCGGCGGCTTCAACATCGGCCTGCAGGCCATGAACACTCTGACCAATGGATTGGCGGAGCAGTTGGGCAGAGTCAATGTGGACTACACCGAGGTCCCCCGTTCCAACTGCGGCTTCCATTAAATGGATGAGGTTTTCCTGTCGGATGGTCACGAGAAATCATGAATTACATCATCTAAACATCTAATTTTACCTTCTCATGTGTCTATTTCAGCATGTCATATAGCATTTAGTGCATTACGCGGGATAATCTAATTCAAGAACATTGCATTTTGATTTCTGAAAAGTGGAAATGGCTATTTCTTGGTGATCTATATTGTAGTGGCTTCTATATAAACAGTGTACGGTTGTCTATCGTAATGTACACGCAGCCTTATTGTACAACTTCCAACATCTCTTCCACTCGCCCGAATTTAGACCGTATCTTACCGATCTGCTGACCCCGCTGGCGTTCGGCAGCGTCGATACGCTGCCAGTCTTCCCATGTTGTTGCCCGCAAACCACGTTTCTCAGCCTCGGGCCGGACGCCTTCCCAACCAAGACCGGTGCTGTGACCGGAGCCATTCAAAAGAGACCCCTTACCTTGGTGGCTGCTCAAATCAGCAACCACCACGTCTGCTGTCGTAAATGCATCAGTCATGGTCGTCGCAATAACGCCGGTAGGTCCACGCTTGACCCAGCCAGCACAGTACAGGCCCGGTAGGTGTGAGATAACCGACCCATCGGGGAGCTGTTCATTCTTTCCCGTATTAATGGGGCCGGTGACTCTACCAAATCCGTCATTAGGGATAACACCGCGCTTCGTGTCAAATTGAATACCCAGGTCTTCTAGCCCAGACAGAGGCAGTGACTTGTATCCAACACTTCGGAAGAATGTGTTGGCGGGAATGTTGACCTGCGCTCGCTTGCCGCTGGAGAGATATTTGGGTGACACCTTAGCACTAGGAAGATACGGATCCGCCGGGTCCAACTCATTGCGGGAGAATTTGACGTGTGACAGGCGGTATGGATGGATCGGGGACCAGTTGAGGCACTCGGGTGAGAGAAGGAAATCTAGAGACCAGGACTTGGTGGATGTTGCGGGATCATTACTAGACCCCTTTGCCAGGAGCTGGATAATCCGTTTCTGAGCTCTAGGGAGGGCATTCATGACATTGTCCGGTGGGAGTAATTCCTTACGAACTGGATCAAACGACACGCCCGGTAACTGGAGCAACTCACGAAGCTCCTTGATTGTGTATGCAGCCTACACACTGTCAGTATAAATCTGCTCCGCTAAATAACGTATCTGGGTCCATCCAACATACCTGCATTGGTCCTCGACGACCAACTACGTGAACTCGCTTGATCTTGCTCTTGGCCAATGCCTCCACAGCATAATCTGTTATGTCAGTCTTACGCAGGGCATCCACATCTGATAGTAAGATTCTCGCCACATCTAGTGCAACATTGCCCTGGCCGATAATCACCGCGTTTTCGCCTGCTGTCAGATCCGGTGCTAGGTCGCGGTGCTCGGGGAGACCGTTGTACCATCCGACAAATTCGCGAGCAGAGTATACATTCTTGCAGGCATTCTCTCCAGGAATACCAAGCTCCTTATCCTTTGGAGCTCCGTATGCGAATAAGATAGCGTCATAATGTGGCTTAAGCGCCTGTAGAGGGAGGTTCTCACCGAGTTCAATATTGCCGATGAAATTGAAACGGGGCGATGAGGCAACCTCGGTAAATTTTTCTTCACAATTCTGAGGGCCGGTCAGATTAATTCATTTCTCACGTAGCAATATTGGTGGGGCACAATGATCGTGAACAGTTAGTCACGACGCACCTTGACTTCCGGATGGTCTGGCGCTACCCCATACCGCACCAGCCCGAAGGGTACGGGCAATTTTTCATACATATCTACCACAGCATCGTCCACCTTGGCCAGCAATCTATAGGCTGCATAGAAGCCGGCTGGGCCCGACCCCACAACTGCGACGCGAAAGGGCCGGTTAGTCTGAACGGACTGACTGTTATGACGTCGTTGCCAGATGGCTTGCGGCACAAGACGATGCGGCGAGCGGCGAAGTGGAGAGCGGCTGATCTGCACCGTGCATTGCGAGCAGATGTAAGGCGCACGCTGGAGGTTCATTGTGCCTGAGACGGATACGTGGTGGAGTTCGCAATTAATTGATCCATCTGATTGACTTTCTCCGAGATGGATAAATGAACCATGACGGCGCTGCACGTGACCCTTATCGGGGGCCGGTTGCCGCGCCGACTATCGTGATGTTGACGATCCGAAGTAAGATCGAGCAAGGCTTTTGCACGGATCAGCTGGCAGATGCTTCTCGGACACTTTTCCTCCTCTGACATTCCATCGTTCCATGGTTCCGCCCTTTGTTCCTCCCTCCAGTGTACATACGCCATCTATCTTCCCCAGCATTCTTTTTGTTAAAGTTATTGCGTCCACCGCCACTCATCTCCCCGCTCTCTCGCGTGGGTGGGTGTATACATCGAGACCACAGTCGGAGATTCTTCGATCGCGACAATGGGAGAGTCGCCTCCATTCCTTTATGGCACTCCATCAGCGTACAGCTTTGGTGGACCGACAGATCGCCCCTTCAATCCAAGGGCTGCGACACAGGCGAGCTGGACTCGTCCATCGTCAAAACCAAAGCCAAAAGGGCCACTGGTGAATTTCAATCGGCATCCGGACTCTGTAAGTATCAACGATATACGCGTGCAAGGGCCTACCTACTGACAAGATGGCTGCCTTGAAGTACGGTAACACTCTTGATGGCAAGTCCAGATGGACCCCAATGAACCCAAACACTAAGAAGAGGGTGATCTATGGGCGAAAGGTGCAGCTCGGGCTGCGCTTTTTACAGCTGACGGGGGCTCTTGGGTCTCTTTTCTGTTCCATTGTTATCACACATGCCTCTGCCGCCGTTATCTGGATTATCCGAGTCGGAGTAAGTACAGGTCGAGTTTGATCTAGTTACATGTTGCGCTAACATTGTATCAGCCGGCTGTGGCGATTCTACACACTCTTTATGGTATCTATCACCTCTGTCGCACAGTCACACGACCTGCTGGGACTCAAGCCAGCTATATGTTATTTTCCGGAACCTTTGATCTCGGCTTGGTCCCTTTTTACGTATTTGCGGCATATTTAGGCTTCAACCAATACACCGACAATGCATACCATTGGAGTACCTTGCTCCGTTCCGACTTTGAAGTCTCAACCAAGATTGCCCAGGCCACGTTTCTGTTGAGTGTTATTAATGGAGGGTTGCATGCGATTTCCTTGGGGGTTTCGATCTTTCTGGGTCTCATTTTCCGCAAGATCACCCGTCTTCCCCCTGATCTGAACCCATTGGAAGATAACCTGACAGCCCGTTCTCATAAACGAAACAAGTCCGAGGTCGCCAAAAAGCATACTAGCAGCTCTACTTTAGATTCCACCATGTCGGGCGATACGCTGATTGGTGCGCCTCGCACTATGTCATTCTTGCACACGCGGGCCAAACCATCCGAGAGTGGCTTTAGTAACTCGCCACTAGACGGGAGGGATAATAGATTATCTCAGATGACTATGGCTTATGATCACGACGAACTTCCTGTGCCGCTGATGCCTTTTGGCCAACAAGCGGACACTGCAGACCACATGATGTACCCACTTACGGACCCGGACGCAGACATTCTCACCAGGCCTACAACCAGAATCTCCTATGCTTCACCCGTACGAGAACCGTCTCCCGATGTTCCCAGCCGATCTCAGTGTGTAAGCCCAGCTTCGGAAAATTGGATTGCATTCCCATCTCGATCCGCTTCACCCGTGGAAGAAGGCCAAAAGGAAAATCTCCTCCAGCGTGACCTCTCTTCCGTGTACAGTAGAGCTACCGACACGCCGGCTTCCGGACATAGCGGACCATTGGATTGGTTCAACAATCAGCGCATCGGATGGGACCTTGAAAAGACAATCCGCGAAGAGGTACGGGGCGAATATGAATCTGTTCCCATCCAGGAATATTATGGAAACGATGATGGCAATCACTATCTTCAACAGCGGGGTGGATTCTACGACAATGCCGAAGAAGATATTGGGGACCATCGCGTTCATATTTTTGAGGACCACGACGAGCCGAGGGAATCATCCGAGTCACTACGCGTTAATCCCTTAGCGCTGAACCCACCCACTCCACAGCCTCCCTTGGAGGAAAAGCCTGATGACGCAACCAATAGTGGCCGCATGGCTCTTGTCGATATCCCTAATCTCTCCCCAAACCCATCATCTGCGCTACCTCCTGTCGACAGCCTGGAGAAGAACGGCCGGTTCTACGGTGAACTTGAAAGCAAGACTGGACTCAGTATCCCCCGGAACGTCAGCAATCAAGAAGAGGAACCGCGTGGCTTAGGGAGGAAGATGAGCAAACTTGTGAAACGTAAAAGTCAGAAGATGTCCAGCTACGGCGCTCTGAAGCAGCATGACGATGCGGTCAATGACAACGAAGACGGGTTTGTGGTTCCGCCTCGCAGCCCTATGGCAGCCGAGGGCGATCGCAAAGGCCGTGTTGTCAGCAACTCTGGGGCTGATTTCGGTTCTAACATGAACCGTGGACCATCCTTGTCCTATGGTAACTACATCGCGGGGCTTGGAGTTGGAAGAAGACGAGATGTCAGTGGGAAGGTTGCGGAGGAAGGTCGGGGTGGTATGGACAAGGCCACCGATGAGAAATCAACCATCCGGGCTGCTGGATGGGCACGATTTGCTGGGCTGTAGAGCTTTGATTTAGGCATTAAGGCGCAACAGTGGTTTTTTCTTGGGTCACGGGTTTTATGCGATCTGATAATGTGTTTGGTACGATGGGATTTCTTTACGATGTTTGATGGCTGTTTATGCTATGATACTCCCTTTATTCATGTATGTAGTAACGTAAATCTTGCACGAATTGAGAAGAATACATATTTATGCACACATTTCAATCTACAGTATAAATCAACTTAGCCGATCTAGATAAATTTATGTTCCCCGGAACTCTTAAGGCCGGAGGGACATACCTCCAGCCATGGGTGTTGTGCTTCGTAATAGCATCATATATGCCACGCTCCAACCTTGAGTTAGCTTGGTGATGGTCTAGAGACTGATGGTGGCAAAACTTGCTCAGCAGCAAACTGTACGTATCGCTGTTCAATGAATTGTCGTTCGTCGTGACCCTCGCTCCCCCCCCCCCTGTTTCGTAATCCCGAGGCAACTCTCGAGGAACCGAAAATACTCGGGCGAGTTGAGTCTTATTTTCCCCTTCCACAACATACCATTTCACTGTCTCCGTTTTCATGTGCGGGTTTCTCTGGTAGAACACATTCAGTCTGTCTTGGATATCATCGACCGACCTTTGGTCGGCTTCGTCCTTACTCGGCGGCTCGTCTGGGGGGGTGCCTTGCCGATCTGAATAGAATAGACTCCAGGGCTATTGTCAGTCAGTTCCCATGTACTCCTCTCTTCTTCCCCTTTGGCACGCCGCAGACATTCCACCAGAAAGCAGTTAAAATCCCATGATCATGGAGGACTTTGCTAACCCACTCGAACCGGACCGAAGCATTGAGTTTGATATACCACATCACCGATGTACAAATACTCAGCTTCACGGTCTCGTGCTCCTGGAGTGGGTTCATTGTTGGCTTAAGAGAAAAAGAAATACTCTACAATGTTGGTACATAGGGGGGGTTCCATACCGGTAGAATGTAAATAATTCAGGCCATTGCTAGGTATTAAAATGAGCTTATAAGCAGTCGGTATGAACACAATCCCATATATAATTCTATAGCAGTAAGCTTCGTTCATGTTTCACCTTTGTGTTTTGGCACAGAACCCAAATCGTTGTCTCCAGACGCCAGGAATTCTCGAGCCTCGATAATGAAAGTCAATATAATGGCTCTCATTATCGTATAAAATAACACGTCATGATCCGGGAATAAGAAAAAAAGAACCTCGCAAAATTCCATATCTGTGCAACGTCCCGGGCTTTTTTTTTTTTCTTCTTCTTATTTTCATATTCCTTAGAGCTTATTAGCAAAAAAAGAAAAGGAGCTGTAGTGAGGGAATAAGCTTATAACTCTGATAGCTCGTACGAACTCACTACATATATAATAAGATATGACCAAGAATACAGGATTCCATGACAGCTGACCTCACGATATTTAGTTTCTAGTGGCTATTGAGTTTATATACCGTGTATGTAGGATATGGGTAAGAAACTATGGAATCTGTGGCCCTTTAGTCATCTTTGGGTATTCATTTATAGTATACTATGAAGTTAACTTGTTCTTTCGCTGGCACCAGGAGATCAATTGGCAAAATCACCCGCAAAGCAACATAGGGACTTTCAACAACTATAGGAATTGGGAGAAGAACAGCAGAAAAGAACAGTTTTAAGAAAAAGGTATTTAAAGATCGAGATCAAGAATGTGGCCATATCTAAAAACGATTACCTCTCCTACTTCTCCTACTTCTCCTACTTCTCCTACTGCTACTCCTTAGAAGGGCACACCCAAGATCATAAGAGTTCGACTACGCAGATTCAGATGAGTAACGGATTTCAAACCAAAATAACAGTATGCTTAGTATTTCTGCGCTTCAGATTCCCATCCACCCAAGGGGTGAGACACAATGTTATCGACTCGCACGAGAGACAGGCGCTGAGTCAATTAATCCATGAACCAGATCATCTTTCCTGAAGATTTCGTCCCATTTGCTCATAATAGAATTCGGTCTCATGATTGCACTGGTTCAGCTCGGATATGATTTTGATTAGTAGACTTTCCGTATTTCGCTCGTCAACCTCTGGCATCGCGCCCGCCGGAAAACTACCCAGGCAACAGGAGAATATGTTACCTCCCCACGTCTGATTATTCTGGTCCGTGATTGTGACAGCGTCGTAATCCACAACGTAATATTTGTTCACGATATCCATGCATCGCACTAGGAAGGCCACCATGACACGTTGACAATGATCAAAGCCATCTGGGCACACGTTCATTCGTTCTTCATCGGTAGCATTCGGGATGTTAGCTTCGACCTGAATATATATTTCTTTCACATCCCCGTTGACATTCTCGGTGCTTGGGTTGGTCATCGTCTTTGTGACGGACGGTGTTGAAAGGAGAGGGTTGGAGAAAGATACTCAGTAGAGCAGAAGACAAAAGGGAGTATGCCGAAATCCAAAACTATTATACTTTCTTCTTCTTCTTGTTATTCTTCTTTGTTTTGGAGGGGTAGAAGACAGCTTTTATGCTTCAACTCCAGCAAGTGGAATTTCCTCTCCAGTCCCCTTGATCCCATTAAAGGCTCGGATGGTTCCATCGTTCATCGGCATGCTGAATATGTCTCTCTAGGTCATTAAATCGCCCTGGAGCATCTCTTGGAGGCCAAGCGTACTGCACAACGGTAGTCTCCTGATTGTCTGGATTCTTCCCAGCAACGTTGTGGACTTTGCGGGACGTCTGGGGTCCCACTGAAGGAGAACAGTAGGTCAACTTATGGAATTTTGCATTATTATGTCGTGAAGCCATGTCCACAAGAGGGATCTTCCTCTCCGATAGGCATGTAGCGCCGGAATCTATACAACACTGGGATACTTACCACTTGTTAGCCTTTACCATGACAAGGCATACGTTCTAAAACAAAAAAGGAAAAAAGAAAAAGAAAAGCTATGGGAATATTTCCGCTTCACACTGAACAGTTTGCTTGTTTCTACATCTACATAAGGCTAGCCTGGGAGTAAAAGCAGACTGCTCCCCAGACGAAGTACAACACGAGAGAGAGAGAGAGGGAGGGAGGGAGGGAGGGAGAGAGCGCAAAGAGTTGACGATCTCGTTAACTACAGTCCGGACAATTAATCAAGTACAAACGGGAGACCGACTGATTTCCCAGTACAGGATAATTAAAGCAAGCATCCGGCTTTTAAATACCCTGAAGTATCCGTTCCAATTCATCCAACATTAATTTCTTGGCTTCCTGCCTGGCTTTTTCGTCGGGCCCATGATCTCGGGAATGCATCAGGTATAAGCAAGGACATAATGTCAGGGTGGGCGTCATTGTTGTGGTGGGTGATATTCACTCTATAAACCCCCGTTTGCAGATGAGACTTCCATCGAGCGACGGCACGGAGATAGAAATCTAAAGCAGGGCCCGGGGCGAGGCATTCCGTAGTCCATTTAAGCTCTAGGTCTCTAATCTCAACGTAGTAGTGTATCTTTTCGTCGGGACGTTTACCAGTCATTAGCGCATTGATAGTCAACTTTTGAGCTTTCTTCCAAGGGAGGGATTGAAAAAGACAGGATCATCAAAACTTCGGAAAGATGTAGGAGTGACAGAGGACAGGTGAGAAGTTCCAAGAATCTTAAATACCTTTTCATTTAATCCAGGATATCCATTTCAACTTCGAGGTAGAAACCGGGGACTGGGGAGTATACATGGTTTTTGTGTAATCATCGCCCCGTCGGCTTCATATGTCGGGCGTACAAACCCCGGGGAACACTACAGAAACGATATGTATGACTATAGGTAAAGGATATAGTAGTAACCTCCTATAGCTAACCGGAGGGGGTCGGTACTAAACTCACAACCACCCATATGAGCTTCAATTCGTAAGTGTCTGTCTTTACTAACAGGCATTTTGCAACCCTATATAGACGTGCTATAGCAATCAATCCTCCACGGGGGAAATCTATTGGCGGACTACTAGGTAATTTACGGGAGAACCCTGAGTGGGGCTTGGGCCTGGCATTCCCAAGCCCGTAGGTTATTAATTATATCATAATCTTCGGTAATAGGCATGTCGTCTAACGTGTTGGGTAATCCTCCGACAGGAAGGGGAGCAAAGTAGTTTCTATATTTTGAAAGATATGGAGTATAAGCTCCCAACTATGGTGTTTCTTTCTCTTATCTTACATATAGTACAGCGTGTGCTATGTACGTTGGTAACATAGTATATGTTACTTTGGGCGTTTGTTATCCCTTCCTTGGCATTGCGAGGGGCATTCTTCTTCTTCTTCTTCTTCTTCTTCTTCTTCTTCTTCTTCTTCTTCTTGTTTAGGTATAATCAGTAAGGACGCTTCGTTTAAGCGATGATAGCAGGCTCACGGTCCACTTCTCATACTAAATAACAACAATACTGAAGTAGTAAATAAGCCATATTTATAATAGAACTATGGATCATACCCGAAAGAAAAAAGTCACCAGAGACCGCTACCTACCAACATAAATAAATAAATTATTTACTAGAAGCCCTAAGAACACCCCCGAACAGGCAATAGGGTCCTCTTTAGGTATCTATTCTGTCGTGTAGGTAGATTTGCTGACTTTTATTCTTTTTCTTTCTGGGTTTTTGTAGGTTAGACGATTTATGGATATGATATGCGAGTTTTTGGCATGATTTCTGATATATATATATAACCTTATTACCCTATTTTATGCTTTGTGGATTAGGCTGGATGGGAAGACAAACGTGACGAACTTGTAACCACTAGGTATACCTGTCATGATTTATCTTTGGGTTTTGTTTGGTTATTCTGCACGTAGGGCCAAGGACCTGGAGTGACTTTTGTAGACTATGATATGTATTAGATAGATGTCTTTGTTCTTCTATGGAAACAATCTCTCTATAAGTATAGGAGCTCTGTCAATGCCTCTCTCCCCCTTACCTATCTATATTCCGATGTGGGATGGCTGGTTAGATGATTGAATGGTGGGCCTTGTATCTTTTATAATGGATACGAAATAGAGCTAAATCTTTCCTATTCTGTTCATTTTTTACGCACATGCCGGATACAACAGCTGTTACAGCATTTTTACTGGATGTTGGAGATATTATCAGGGGCTCCTCGGAATACCTAAGCCTGTGCAGCTCAATGTATAAAAGAACATTCATTAACCCTATGGTTATATATGATCTACAACCATGAAGCACATCCGACAATAGGAGAGAAAAAAGATATGCCTCTGTCCAATTTACCTCCCCATAAAGACCCCACCAACTAAACCCCCCACCCCCAAACAAGCATATTCCACGTCTCCAGACAAGAAGAAGACTGCTTTTGCTCATCCCCAGAAACCTTCCCGCAACTCCTCCAGATCATCATCATCGAGAAACCCAATTCGAGGCGTGTTGGGCATGGACGGGGCTTTGCGAGACTCACGTCTATGCTGATCCTGCCAATATTTGGCAGAAATCTGGAACTCTGCGACTTCCAATGAAGACGCTGCCGGTGCTGTCACAAGGTTTTCTAGATCTTCCAGAATCATTTTCGTTCCTTTTTCAACGGTAGGCGTCTCGCCCTTCAGGAAATCACCGAGGCATATGCAATAGACCTTTTTAACTTGACTATTATTGTTGGGGCTGACTACCACTTTTTTGGAGCCATTCTGAACCAACTGTTTGAGAATAGCTCCAAACCGTGTCCTTTTATTGAAGTCATCTCCATCGGTTAGAGGATCAAAATCGATGTCTTTGGTGATCTCAACCTCGGCCCACCATGGCTGTTTATCAGACTCTTTAGAGGGGTCCATAGACTGCAAAGTTATGAACTGGCCTCTGCGTTGTAGATTTCTCCGATGGGTTCCTTTTTGTGTGTGAGAGAGAGAGAGAGAGAGAGTGAGTGAGTGAGAGAGGCCGGAGAACGTGTTATATAGATAGGCAGCAAGAGCGAATATAGGGAATCCCAAAAGCAGGGTGCCGGGGCTGGCCACCGTAGGTCCTTCTCTACAGCCACGCTGGCGGTAGATACCAAACGCAGACTCGTGAGATCAGGTTGCAGCCAGAGAACCTTTCTCTCAGGTCCCAGGGATCATCCCTTAGGTCGTAAAGCAGTCGCTGCGACTTGCTCAGTTTTAGTTATCCGAAACAGCAGCCCTTAGTAGAGATGTTTTGTGGCCAGTCCACTCATGGATGGGATATATCGCTCAAAGGGTTCTCCGCCGTGTGCGTCAATTTCGTCTTTTCTGAAGATGTACACATAGAACAACCTGCTAGCAGTTGCTGGGTGCTTTTTTTTCTCTCTTCCGGTTGATTCCTGACAGCTTTGCTTGTGGAGTAAAAGCAAGGACATACACAGGCCTTTAAGGATCACTGATATCCGTCTTGTTTGGTCAATGTACAGGATAATAGTGACCTGAACGTATCGATGAGAATGACAACTTCCATGAAGTTGCAGGGTAAAGATTCCCAAACGGAATTAATCCTTGTTTGGTGAAACCTACAATGCAGGGTAAAGCGCACAAATCGTCCAACCTGCGAGGAAGCCACCGTCCGAGAGGTCACAGTTACTTACCAGGAAGGTAGCTTACAAGTAGCCCCGCCACCATACCATTGCCATGTCCTAGAGCTTGGGCAGGGGGTGGAAGTGGAATATTCTTGCAGTCGAGTATAGTTAGAACTTACCAAGTTCTGTTGGCTTGCTCGAACTTTAAGATGTTGCTTGCTGTTTGGGATGTGTAGTACGATCCGGCCTTGTAGTACACCGAAGAATATCCTCAACACCACCCCCACTGGCAGCAGAAGAAATCCCACAGGCTGTGTGACTAGTAACGTGCAGCGTATGAGCTCCGTATTTATCCCTTGGGGAGGGGTAGCAGATACTATGTGGACATCACAGTGGATTTGTGTTAGGAAGTTAGTCATAGGAATAATGATGACGATGCAGTGGGTAAGTAGGGTACCAGAGGAAGAAACCCCGTCACGAAGATCATCCACAACGAGAGATGGTGGAATCCCAATGTGCATTAAGACAGGAAGCGTATCTAATCTACTGTTAGAAACCTCTTGAGCCCATCTTAGTCTTAGTCGCACATGGTCCTGTGCTTTAATATCCTCCGCACCGGTCTTTGTTCTTTACCGCAGGGACGTCTAATTCCAGCCTCCAATCTGTCCTGATGGGTTTATGACTTTTTCTCTTTGCTTCAAAGTCACCCTCGGCGGAAAACCGCCGATTGAACCTACAGGAGATACACCACATCCTATTACAATGACCCTCTAGTAGGAACGAAACACATCATCATCAGAATAACCCCATTGTAATTGAAGCTCACAAAACTATCTCGGTAGCTGTCCAGCAGCACGAGACCAACCATTCCATGTCGATTCGCTGTCTGAAGATCGTTGGCAGGAGACTCTGGCCAAGGACCCTGATAAGGTTAGCAGGCAGATTACTCTGGCTGCGAGGTGGTCCTTCCTGGCGGAGATACGAGGTTCATCAATTTGGGCCATTTGAGGATAGTCTCGAAATCGGGAAGCTTCCCATCATAGAGTGCAAGCAACTCATCCAACAGGTCCTTATTGCCATCCTGAAACAAATAACGTAGCAGACGCAACATGGCAGTTATCTGATCCCTTGCTCTCTCGACAGTGGGCATCCTGTCTCTCCTAAATTTCCCCATGTTCATACAGAAGTGGTCTCGTTTGTCGAAGTTCTTTGGTAGATTGGAGAGTGATTGGTGATAAACAAAGCAAGAAAGGACAGCAAGGTAAGAATGTTTTGGAGAAAGGTAGAGAAGACTGCTTGATAGAAAAGACTGCCTGATAGAAACTACATGACCAGCAATGATCAGAGCCCTATATATAACCGAAATTGATCATTTTTTTTTTGGCCTTCCGGCGCCTATGCATACTACACTGGGGGGGAGATATCCTCCATCACCGAGCATCCTAGTCTAGTTCTCAAGGCTCGATTGTAACATTGAGTGGAGACTTCTACACCCAATTTATGCATGGAGTCGAACATTGTGAGGGAATCTTCTGCAATCTCGTCCTCTGGCAATATGTGGTCCATGGGGAAGAGGGCCGCTGGGTGGAAGTTGCCCGGATACGATCGACTCGCAGGGAAGGGCCATGCCGCAGGGCACGGGCTGGAATTCGAGTAGGTGGTGTTTTCTAGGTAAGTGGCAAACAAATCTCGAGTTCAAGGTCGACAAGCTAATGGGATATTCACTCCTATTACAGGGGAAATGTCGGCATGGACGCCGGTTGGTCCAGCGACTCTAGCCTGATCCTAGCAATTAGCTCTCGAAGCTTGTGGCTTGGAACATGGAAGATCCGGAGAATACCTCCTGTATGTACTTTATTTTTACCTTCTTGGTGGCTTTCGAAGGACAGTTCCTTGGGTTGGGAACTGGCCATCGTCCCTGTAGACACTATCCCTGGACACAGCGGATTTGAGATGTCGGCATGGGGGCACTTTACGCAAACAGAGAACGATAGAGCGATAATATAACATAAAGAGGTATGAAAAGATAATTCTGCCAGAGGCAAAGCAACTATCTATGTCTGATGATTTCTAATGTATGTCTGCTTTACTACACGCTCATTTGATAAACCACCTTGTTCAATTGCATGGGATAACGCCATTGGCTCCAACTCCTCAGCTCTTATGCTCCCCTTCCCGTTCATGGGCTGAGTGGAGATCCTGGCGCCCTGGCTCATTGTGACGCAGAGGCAGACGCTCATGAGTCCTCTCTTCGACCTGCCTCTGCAGGCGATCTTCCTCATCTTTCAACTCGCCGCTCTCCAACTTCTGCTGTGCCGAGTCACTGTCTTGAATACCAGCCCGGCGCTCATTGCGAATCCGTTCCTGTTCTTGCCTGCGGTCCTTGGCGGCCAGCGCAGCCTCCTCGCGCTTGATTTCATCAATATCAATGCCCTCCAGCCCGATCCGGTCAAGGATATGTCCGACCAGAAACTGGTACCGCAGGTGACCACTGATGATGTCGCCAGCGTCCAAGTTCTCCACGCCGGCTACGCCTTGGACGGGCTGTAGTCCCGCAACGCCCAGCTGAAGACTGCTGGTACGATACAGGAGCGCAAGCACAGCATCGTTCTCGGAGTACACATTGACCAGTCGCCCGCTGACTACACTTCGCATACGGCGCCAGTGCTGGGCATTAGATGGAGTCGCAGAGCCCATCAAGATCGCAGAGTCCACGAGACCGTACGCACCGCGCTTCGCCAAGCTCTGGAGGCAGGAGAAGATCACCCGCGAGCCTAGAGAGTACCCGATGAGAGTGACTGACCTCTCCCCCTGCACCTTGTTGATCAAGGCATCGGCAAGAACCTCCCCAGCCTTGTCAGCCCGAGCCTTCGCAACACTGAAAGGATTGTCGGCAACGCGAGCAACCTTGAGCAGGCCAAGAGGCAGTACCACAGCACTCAGGAGAGAGGCAAAGAACGTTTTCTTTAGGACTTGTTCACCAGCAACCCATGCAGCGCTTGTTACCAGGAGATCCATTGCATTACCGAGATTCATTAACGGCTCTGTTTCCCAGCGGAGGCCAAAGACTTCTGATTCAGCGCCAACGACGCGCCATGGAACGACAAAATTCTCTTCCTCTGTCACCCAACCCGTGATGCCGACGGTAACTCGTAGGCGGTGGTCTTGCTTAGCGGCTTCTTTTTCATCCCGGAGTCTCTGCCGAGAACCGCGGACGGGCAAGAATGCAAAGTCCTCCACTTCACGGGCATATTTATCTACCATGCGTCCGGTCATCCGGCCTCCATAAGCGCCGAATAAACCACCAACAATAACACCACTGCCTGCAAGAGCGCCCAGATACCCTGCAGCTGCCGTAGCACCCAGTCCAATGCCCCCCAAGACAGTTCCCAGCCCAGCTGCAACTAGGGGTGCAGCAAGTCCACCAGTGATGCCAATGAGCGCTGCTCCGGCGACTGAAGCTAAACCAACCTTCCACTTTCTCGAAGAGTCGTTTTTCTTGCCATGATTTTGTGCTTCTGCGTTCTTTGATAGCTCAATGGCAGTGTCAAGTAATACACGCGCAACTTTGACTTCATCACCGTTGAGGATCTTCACGTCCAGATGTAGACTAGATGCGACATACAGCATCAACACTCGCGAGCGAGCGTTGTAATGTTCTAGGCTGAGCAACAGTAGTAGTAGGGAATGGAGAATCAAAAGTCTTTTGGATTCTGGAAGCTGCAGGAGGGCAGTTTGCACGGGAGGATAGACCCGATGCAGTTTTTGCAACGAGCCCTGGTCTTCAAGTACTACAAGAGCTTGCTGTTGAGAAGCTTGTGCGCTAGTACCGGCGCGTTGTTCATCATCATCATCATCATCGCCATCGTTTTTGTTTACAACTTCACCAATTCGAAGGATAACCGAGTCTCTCCAGTCATCAAAGTTTGTGAGCGAGGTGACCTCAGCCTTCAGGTCCTGCACTGTTGGCTTAAAGTCAGATCTGCTGGTCGGATTCCCTTGCTGATCATGTGATATTGACGCCGGGGAATCGCTCTCCTTGCGGTCGGGAGAGGGGTCCTGGCTATGTGACGGTGAACCATGAAAGTTCTGCTCAATTGAGGCTCTCATCTGTTCTAGAATCGCAGCAACCAGTACTGTCAGATCCGCCCGCTGGGACCGGTTCAGTATAGTAGTTAAGTCTCGGTTGCCGTCATCCTTCGGAGCCGCAGGGGCGGCTGACCCGAATTTACCGGCGTGTTTCTCTTTCAAATTTTTCCACATTGATAAAAGAAGGATAATGAGGCCGGCAACAAATATCTCTAGCTGCAAGATGTCGAACAAACTAGCCACAGATCGTTTTGTGACAGGTTGTTCGAGCTGACAAAGAATGTAACGTTGATGAAGTCACTGGACTGCTGACTCAGCCGCGTCGAGGCGCCATTCACGTTCACTGATAGATTATACTAGTAGATTATAGATTAAAGGCAGAACAGAGAAACCTGCGACTCATCGTCACCTAGTGAATTCGTTAGTTCCCCGTTTCCACTACGAAGAATCTGCCCTTGGTCTTGGAAGCGTAGCCAAGGGCGTTTCCGTCCCAAGCATCTCCGTCCGGCCGATTATTCCTCTCGGTCTCAACACGCTTGATCCTCTTGTTGCGGCCGACCACTCGTTCTTTAGCTAGAGCGTCCTTCAATTGATCCAGTCCGATCGTATTCTCCTTCAATGCCTCAGCACTTTCGTCCCGGATGCTCTGCAGCGGCTCCACACCCGTCACGTCGGCACGCTGTATCTCTTGCACGAAATGGATCTGAGACTCCAGGGTCTCGAGCATCTTAATTTCCTCCTCTTTGCTAGATGGCGGCGGAAGGGCTGACAGGCGGAGGAGATGGTGGAGTTGCTCCGGCGTGACTGACGGCGATGATTGTTTCGCGGTCTGGTCGGGAAGGAGAGAACGGACGGACCAGGAGGGCTTCGCAAGTAGCGCATCGACATCTACTTGCTCGGGCTTGGAGCTGTAGAGGCGAAGTCCAGCTAGGTTGAAAAGTCGCAGGGTCTGAGGACAGATCCGTCTAGACAATTGAGAACCTGTAGTGCGTAGATAAAGCATTGTGCCTCGGTCTGTCGTGTAATCTGATCCCCGAAGCTAGTTTAGCAATTGATTGCGATAGAAGTTCCTGCTGAATAGAGATTGAAGGAGCTAAACTAGTCGAACGTAGGGTAAAAGGGTCGCGAAAAAGTAGTCATTCAGGCAAGATACTATGTATTGAAATCAAGCACTAAATTCAGCGCCAATCCGCCCACCGCCTACGTGAGCGGGCGGCAGATCATCATCACCCCCCCGTCCAACTTTCCGATTCCCCTCATACCAGCCTAACGACTATATAAATTCCATCTATCAACGTCACAGCCTCTAGTACCGGGAACTGACCTCCAGTGTATTTCTCTTACTTTATTGCTGGGGCCGACACAGATTATCCAACATGGCTCAAGACCCTCGTGTTCTGCTCCAGAAAGTAAGCTCAAACATCGTTATCTACTTCGGAGTGACGATCGCTGATGACCCATGGTCACATACAGGCAGACAAAGCGCTGCAGGGTGCTGGCAGTGGCTTCAGCTTCTTCGGCGGACGGTCAGAGAAATATGAAAACGCAGCAGACTTGTATACACAAGCTGGAAATGCATTCCGAGTTCAGAAGCAGAGTATGTCCCTCCCCCGCACTGCTGCGCTATGACGTGCAGAAATATTAATCCGCGCCTTTGTGAGAATTCAGACAAGGAAGCCGGTTTAGCATTCGAAAAGGCCGCCTCTATCCAAACGCAGCACTTGAATGAACCGGACGACGCTGCCAATTCGTTGCAGGAGGCCTTCAAGGTCTACCGCAAGTCAGACCCAGAAGATGCCACCCGTGTGCTCTCAAGCGCTATCCAACACTATGTATTAAAAGGCAACTTCCGCCGTGCTGCCACGCAGCAGCAGTATTTGGCGGAAGTGTATGAGGTGGAACTAGGTGATCAAAAGAAGGCTCTGGAAGCCTACGAAAAAGCCGCGGAGTGGTTCGACAGTGATAACGCCGAAGCGTATGTCATTATTCCTCCATCCTCCCAAATGCAGCATACTAATTCGCCCGGTTGATTAGCCTTGCAAACAAGCACTATCTCAAGGCAGCTGATTTGGCCGCCCTGGAAGGCGACTATTACAAAGCTATTGAGCACTACGAGAGAATCGGCCGTTCGTCCATTTCTAATAACCTGATGAAGTGGTCCGTTAAAGACTACTTCCTCAAGGCTGGTATCTGCCACTTGGCCACTAATGTATGCCTCCCAATAATTTCTTTGATACATGCAATATGTACTAACTATGTTAGGATCTGGTTGCCACCAACCGCGCTCTCGAGAACTATCGCGATATTGATAACACCTTCCCCTCAACAAGAGAACACCAGTTGCTTATCGACCTCGTTCAGACCATTGAGCAAGGTGACCAAGAGGCCTTCGCCGACAAGCTCTTCCAGTATGATCAGCTGAGCAAGTTAGACAAGTGGAAGACAACCCTGCTACTCCGCATCAAGAGCAACATCGAGGAACAAGCAGAGGATTTCTCTTAGATACCTATATCCATATTTCTTTTTGTTCTTGTTTCATACATGTCACACCACATAAATTCAGAAGTAGTGCTTTTTTCGCCGCCGCTTGTTTGGATGTTCGATGCTATCGTGACTCTTACCTCGGTTATGCAGTACGCCGTGTCTGGGTTTTTGGGCTTGCGCGTAAAGATGGATACATGTTTCCAGTAGTTCGGAAAGGGTGTTCCTGAGCTACTAGTTCATTCGATTCGATTACTCATACGAGACCCGGGTATCAGAAAAAGAAAGATCGTAACTCATTAAAGCTTGACCTGATCTACTTATTGAAATCTATATGAAATCCTAATGCTTTTGAAACACCCCCTATCTCTCAAGGGGGTGAGGATCGTCAATTCATGCAACCGACTTTGTGGTATCATATCATCTTTCCGTTTGAAACCGCCCATTCCAATTCCTAAATCACCAGCGGCAAAAAACACAAGAAACCCTTAAGCAGTAACCTCTTCGAGAGTGCGGGCCTTCCGAGGGAAGACTCGCTTGTACAAGCTGATCCCGATCGAATCTTGAGGGTTGATCTTGGCATCGAAGGTAGCCTTGAAGTAACCGTGGGTACCCAAACTCTCCTTGATGAAACCGCTGCGGCCTCTCCTGGTCCACAGCTGGAGGGCCTTGAACCAGCTGATATCCTCTGGGTTGAAGAACATGTAGCGCACTGTGACCACCCGCTTGTGGATCTTGTATGGGTGGCCGGTAAGGATGGCGCGCTTGGCGACAACGCGGGACGTGTCGGGTGCCACAACGGTGCCGGTTGCGATGAGTTCCACTTGCTCGACGTCTGGCTGGTTGTCTCCGTCCATGACCTCTGGGTCTTGGACAGATTTGTTCTTGAAAACAAGGACGGGGACAGCGCCCCAGGTAAGGGGTCCAATCCATGTGGCAATGGCACTGCGGCCGGGGTGGAGGAAGCGGTCGAATTTGTGCACGTTGTTCGGAGTGTTGTCGTTCGAGGAGAAGATAGGGTTGACGACCAGACGGCGGGGTCCGCACTGAACAATGAGCTCCTCCTTGGACTTCAGTGGCTCTTCGATGTTGGAGGATAAAGTCATGTTCACGTTGACAACGGTGTTCTTGTGCTCGTGGCGGAGGAGAGAGAAGAGGCAGAGTGGCTGTGGCTTGTTGCGAAGAGACAATGACACGGCACGGAGGTGCACATCTACACGGATACCAGGGTTGACACCGCCAATAAGAGCCTCCCTCACTGTCCTGTTCTTGGAACCCTTGTAATCAATGACCTGCAGCAGTCGGCGCCAGTCCTCTGGTTCATGGGGTCGGTCTTCCCTTGTCTCCCAGGGACTGGTTTTGAAGTTCTTCAGGCCTCTGAAACGTGCCAAGCGCTCTCTGGCAAGAACATTAGGGTGAAGTTCGATTTCGTCAGGGAATTCGAGATCCTCCTTGGCTTCCTTTCTGCGGCTGGCGCGATATTCCTCCAGTTCTCTTTCCTCGTCTTCGGGCGATGGGTCGACAAACATCTCTGACTGGGGGTACTCGGTGGCTCCGGCTTCCGTCATGGCATCGTTGTTATCTGGGAAGACGCCGTCTTCTGGCGCTCCAGCTGTGTCGATAGCCATGTCCTCGTCCTCTCCATCGCTGATGTCAGATCCAGAATCAGACATATCGTCCAAGAACCAAGCGGATTGGTACTCTGATGTACCCTTTGGCAGCTTCTTGGGTTTTTCAGGGATGTGAGAATCGTCGTCTGAGAAGTAATGGTGTTCGTCAAGCAGAACACCCTTCCGTTCCTCCTCGGGGATAACCATGTCATCATCCTCCATTTCGATCTCCTCCGGCGCCACCACAGCCAGATCATCCATGTCTGCCGTAGGGGCATCCAAAACATGGGAAGATTCGTTCTCGTCAACATTCATCGCATCGTCGCGTTTGCCTCGTGCTGTTGGCAATGGGGCTGCTGTGATTGAGTCGATCTGGAAATCACCCCAGCCGGGGATGTGGACTAAACGGTCGGCCTTCAATCCCTTTCCACGTACAACACCAGTCACAACAACATCATCCACAACTTCCGAGTTGGCTTCGGGCCAAGCGACATTCTCGATAAGCATCCAGCTACGCTCATCGCGCCAGCGGATACCCTTGGGCGTAGCGGTACAGAGAGAACGGATGGCGTTGGAGCATTCCTGTCTGGAATCTATAGAGAGAACCTTCTCCACTGATGGGAAGAAATGGTTGATGAATGATTTCAGGGAAGAGGCGACCTGTGGGCGTTTCTTGGGTGGGTTGATCTTATCAAGTCCCTAAGCAGTCTAGTTAGTACCATGGACATTGAGATTGAGAACAGACGAACTCTCATACCTTAACAACAGCAAGGACATTGGAAATACCCTGGCCTTCGATCGAGCGGAGTATAAGTTCGCCTTGTTCCTGAACCTCAACTTCCGACGAAAGAGCCAGGATCACGAAGTCCGCCATGCGACACACATCCAACGCATTCATCAAGTCATACTTCGCAGGGATATACTGCACACTTTGTCTGAAACGGTCGATGCGCACGCGGGAGATGGCGTCAGGGGAGACTTCGCACGAAACGTCGACACTTTCGTTCAGGGTCTGGATGATAGCGGTAACATCAATGTCGGGGGACAGCGGCACGACGGCGACATGGCGGGGGGCTCCACTCTGACCGGAGAAGATGCTGGTTGCTTGAGCCTTCTCCTGGTGCTTCACCTGCTGCTTCTGGCGGGCTTGGTTCCTCCGGTCGAGCTTCGACATAAGTTGTTGATGAGGGGTCTTGCGCGTGCCCCGCTCGCCTCGTTCAACTTTGCCTGCAAGGTATTAGCCGTAGGTTCTAGACCCTAGAAAAAAAAAGTACAACAGAAAACGTGGTGTCGCCGTACCCTTTGCCTTCTCCTTCAGCGCACCCTTAGACGCATGCTTGGTCTTGAAGGGCTTGTGGGAAGATTTAGTGTTGGAGCGGTGGTGGTGCTGCATCGTTTGGGTGGGCGCCGAATTGGCACCGCTGGACCCTTTGAAACGGAAGGGCAGGGAGTCCAGAGTGAATTATTTACAGAGAATGTAAAAGCGAAAAGCGAGAGTGAAATATTATAAAGCGGTACACAGTTAAACAGCCCAGCAGGTCCCCAGTGGGCAATGAGATCGCCTGGCGGTCAGTTTGCAGAAAAAAAATCCCGCTGTGGTGGACAAGCGAAAGGGAAAAAAAGTCTTGGCATGAATTTTCCTGCGAAAGACCCGCAAAACCTCCGGATCGTTGCTCCATCACCTTTCTTTTTTACCTTGACCCGTGGGACTGTTTGACTTGACTTGTTTCTTTCTCCCCTTTTCTGACTTTCTATTTTCTTTGCTTTACCTCTCTTTCTCGCCTTCACTCCTCTGTACTTCCCCACAAATGGCGGATAACCCGTCGACCAAGGCCGTCGCGCCGGCCAACAAAAAACGCAAAGAGAGCAAAGCAGTCATTGAAGCGCAACAAAAATATGGACGAGGAAAGGCCATTCAGACGCACCATGTCAGGGACAAGAAGCTGCGCGCCGATCTGAGATCCGTCGAAAACAAGTTCAAACAAGCTGCGATGAAGGCAAAGGATGCGGAGATTCTCTTGGAGCACGATGCTGGATTCCTCGAACCCGAAACCGAGCTGGAGCGGACATACAAGGTCCGCCAGGATGAGATCAAAGAGAGTGTCGGGATAGAGACAGCGAAGAAGGGTTTTGAATTGCGGCTGAACGACTTTGGACCCTACCGGGCGGACTATACGAGAAACGGGCGTGACCTACTGCTGGCTGGCCGGAAGGGACATGTTGCGACGATGGACTGGCGTGCAGGAAAACTAGGATGCGAGCTCAATCTGGGAGAGACAGTTCGGGATGCGCGGTGGTTGCACAATAACCAGTTCTTTGCCGTCGCCCAAAAGAAATATGTCTACATCTACGATCACGCTGGAACAGAAATTCACTGTCTCAGCAAGCACCTTGAACCGCTTTTCCTCGAGTTTCTCCCATACCACTTCCTTCTCGCTAGTGTTGTGAGTATTAATCCAGCCCAGGTCAAGAAAACTTGTCTAACCATAATGTCTACTGTAGCAAATGAGCGGTCACCTCAAGTACACCGATACTTCCACCGGACAAATGGTCACCGAACTGCCCACCCGTATGGGCGCTCCAACATCTTTAGCCCAGAACCCATGGAACGCCATCATGCATGTCGGCCACCAAAACGGAACGGTCAGCTTATGGTCCCCCAATTCCCAGACGGCGCTAGTAAAGGCCCTCGTGCACCGAGGCCCGGTTCGTTCCATGGCGATGGACAGGTCCGGCCGGTATATGGTCTCGACCGGCCAGGATATGAAGATGAATGTGTGGGATATTCGCATGTTCCGTGAAGTACATTCGTACTCGTGCTACCAGCCAGGCGCCTCCGTTGCGATCAGTGACCGCGGTTTGACAGCCGTTGGCTGGGGCACCCAGGTCAGCGTATGGCGCGGCCTCTTCGATGCCGCCGCCGCCGACCAGGGCAAGGTCAAGAGCCCGTACATGGCCTGGGGCGGAGAGGGCCAACGGATCGAGAACATGCGCTGGTGCCCCTTCGAGGATGTGCTCGGTGTCACCCACGACCAGGGCTTCGCCAGTATCATCATCCCCGGCGCTGGCGAACCCAACTTCGACGCCCTAGAGGCCAACCCATACGAGAACACGAGACAGCGCCAGGAGGCCGAAGTCCAGGGTCTGCTCAACAAGCTGCAGCCCGACATGATCTCCCTGGACCCCACCTTCATCGGAAAGCTGGACACCATCAGCGACAAGAAGAACCGCGAAGAGCGCGATCTCGACCGCCGCCCCGAAGACGCCCTGGAGAAGATCAAGAACCGCGGCCGTGGTCGAAACAGCGCCCTGCGCAAGTACCTGCGGAAGAAGGGTCGCAGGAACGTCGTCGACGACAAGCGGGTCAAGGCCGAGATGCTGCGCAAAGAGCACCAGGCCCGTGCAAGGGACAAGCTCCATGCCGAGCGGCAGGATCTGGGCCCTGCGCTGGCCCGATTCGCCAAGAGGGAGATCTAGGTCAGGGCCTGCTTGCGGCGACTTCATGGCTGTTGCTTTTTTGCTTCTTTCCGTCAGGAGCTTTTCATATACCCGGATGCTCTCTCGTAAGAGCTGCAGCTCTTATTGGTTTTTGTTCACGAACGAATTAACTCTGCATTTGTGAGGCGTTGGTCAAGGGTGTGGAATATGGGTTTTTTTTTCACGAGAGTCAGGAGAAAAACAAAAAAGTTTTCCTTTTTTTTCTTTTTTGTTCTATATAGTGAAGAGACCCCCAGCAATTGTACATTTTACAAAATATCATAAAATCATAGTTTACTCGTCATCTACACTGCCAGAACCTCTGGTCGCGCCAGCATTCCACCTCTCCAAGCTCAGCTCATAAGCCCCGCTCCCCTTCCACGCACTGAGAATCAAGTTGATAATGTGCTCCATGCCCTTTCCATTCTTCACCTCCGCAAACACCGTGGGGCCGTCCTCCCTCATCTTCGCCGCATCCCTCTCCATCACACCCAAATCGGCCCCAACAATATGCGCCAAATCACACTTATTCACCACCAACAAATCCGACCCAGTAATACCAGGCCCACCCTTCCGGGGCACCTTATCACCTCCCGCGACATCGATCACATAGATGATGAAATCCGCCAACTCGCGTGAGTAGTTGGCCGCCAGGTTATCACCGCCGGACTCGATCAGCAGGAGATCCGTCTGGAACTGCTTGTGGAGAGACTGCAGCGCAAGGAGGTTCGCGCTGATGTCCTCGCGCACGGCGGCATGCGGGCAGCCACCCGTTTCGATGGCGCGGATACGCTTGGACGCGAGGGCCTTGTGGCGGTTGAGGAATTCTGCATCTTCGCTGTTTTTGCGGGGTAAAGAGTTTCTGTGTTAGCGGGGTAATTTACTTCACTTGTTTGTATCCCTTGGGGAGGGGAGGGGTGCGTGGGTTGGAGGTGTTTGTTACCGGGTGAAGATGTCGTTGGTCACTGCTGCAATGTTATACTCATCACGGAGAGCTTGGCATAATGCCAACATTAGGGCTGTTTTTCCGGATCCGACGGGTCTGTTTTTATGGTACTGTTAGTGTTTTGTTTTGTTTTTGTTTTCCTTTTTTGAAGAAGAATTAATTGAGAAGACATACCCGCCGATACCGATGGTGAACGCGCGATCACTCCAGTCGCGGCCTTCGATCAGTGGCATTTCACGGTTCAGGTAGGAACCGGGTCCGTCGAGGATCTCATGGGAGTGACCGTGGCCACCGAAGTCATCGTGGGAGTGGCTAATGCCTTGATCATGGGAGTGAGAATGCGACATTTTGGGGAGTTGTTTGTGTGTGTGTTAACGTCAAAGGGGATGGTGGATTAGTATATAGTTAGTATGCTGGAGGGGATGAATTGAGAGTGGGAGGGGTTAGTTAGGTATAGTTATTTTAGTTATACTCCCGAAGGAGGGGCATCAATCTTGAATCATCGATTCTCGGCGGTCATGGACGGCATTCGTTCGCCGAACGGAGACTGCCGATTGTAACGATGTAACAACAGATTCTCCTCCCTTCGTACTATGTAACGAATTGTCATACACAGTTTGTTTTCCTCTCCCCTAAGCGAGGTTGCATTCCGATTGGACCCATGCTGACATGAACCAATCTGTCATAAGATTTGATAAGACCGGGTTGAAATAAAGATAATCGTTAGGAAGTGGAAAGGCTCCGCAATTTACTGCTCCCAGCTTCGTCGATCCCGCCGAAGATCTCCTTGGCCAGCAAGCAACCCAGCTAACCGAAGACGATAACTGGTCTCCTGTCCAATCAACTTGGAGCCGGTCGAAATATTCAAAATCGTCATGAATGTGAAGCAAAAGTCCAGTACTCAAAATCAATCAGTCAAGGAAGCAAAGAAAGAATCAATGAATCAATCAATCAATCAATCAGCTAAGCGGCATAACTACATTATCTCTTCAGGTACATTCCCAAACGGCGCGGTATGCAGTGTCAACGTACAGCACAGACGAAATAGCAGCAAGAATTATTTCCAGAGAACAGAAGCCCAACGCCAGACACATCAATCGCCAATGGAAAGGCATGGATATCAATAGAGCGGTCCGAATGGTAGAAAATGACCAGTAACGCTATTGGGAATCGAGGCTCAACGTCTCACAACATCACCTCTATAAGATACAGAGGCAGAGCAAAGTCACAGGGCATAAACTCCGGACAAACAAACCACAAGCGATGAAAGTGGATCGGGTACGGTGCGATCCATTCGTAGGAGGCGACCAAGCCTTCGACGAAGCCCGCTGCCTCGTAACGAACGGCCGTTCCGTAGCCTGATATCACACTACACCGATAAAAGACCGAGTAAAATTGCAATCACAACGATAATCCGATATGTTCAATGGATAGAGGCCCCAGGTAAAACAGAAGATCAGCATCGCAAAGGTATCCAAAAACGGTACGCCAGTTCCCCGTCTCTTGAGAAAAATGAAAATGTCACGAAAAAAGAACAAAATATAAGAACAAGGCCAAGTGCAATAACTCCTCTAATTAGCGGCGCCTTTCTGTCTTTTACCACCCACTCGAGGACTGGCTTTTACCGTCTTTGGTCCCGGGGCAGTGGTGCCGTTGACCTCCGGGGCGCCGGTGTCATCATTTTCCATCTTGACTGTGCTTTGCCGGCGTCGCTTATGACTAACATTCGGGCTGGCACTAGCGCTTGTGCCCTGGCCAACATTAGGTTGCATTTGGCCCTGTGGTACCATACCTGGAGGGCCAGCAAGATGGCTTTGTGCCGGGCTTGGATGGGCCGAACCGCCAAGATGAGGCGACCCTTGGGCGCCGGGCAGACCAAGATGCGCCATTGCTGGAGAAGCAAATTGGTTGGGTCCATTCATATTAGGGCCCCGCGGGTTTTGGCCAGGCTGCATAGCTGGATTCATCGGGGCTGGCATAAAACCGGCAGTTGGCGTTTGAATCGGCAGACTATTAACAAGGTTACGCAGCGCCTCAGGGGCCGAAAGTTGGGGGTTCTGCTGAGAGAACTGGAATAACAACTGCATTTGAGATATTGTCTCGGCGACCTACGGCGCATCTATCGTTAGCTATATCACCATAGAGACCACGCTTGGAAACTTACCTCTAAGAAGCTCATGACAGCAAAAGGTACACCGTTGGCGGTCACCATGGACTCGGGCAAGGTAAAGGCAGGCTGTTGGGCCTGTTTCTGTTGAGCCCGCTTGCTCGTATTCTTAGAAACCTTCGGGCTTTGCTTTTGGTCGGCAGCCTCCAATGCTTGTAGTTGACTGCGAGGGAGGTACTCAGTGTAACTCGTGACGTCGATATCAAGCATTTCAATTTTGTTGTTCATATCGAAGTGCACCCTCAATCTCCCGTTGGTAAAAATCTATGTCGTGGTTAGCGAACAGGAGTATGATTGTCGTTTGCGTGGAAGAACACACCTGCGTGTCGTTGACAAACCAATAAATGAACGAGGTTTTTTGACTTTCGACAATATGGCCCCCATTTGGCGAGTCTCTCTCCCGTGCATTTTCAACAACCATCTGGATGTGACGGATTCCGCTCGTAAACTGCGTTAGGTAATAGCGTGCTAGGGCGGGAGTTGCGATCTCGAACTGTTTAGAGCCGGTCTGTGGATTCCATACGCCTTGTCGCAGAACGCCAGAGGGGGAGTAGAATCTATCCACGAAAGACTGCCAGTATAGCAAGTCGTGCGCCTCGCCGCGGCTCTGGGGACAGTTAGCATTCGCTCTTCAGAGCTGGAATCCAAGCATGCAAATCATATACACACCGTAAAATTACTAAGTTGTTCCGCAAATGTATTGAGGCATAATATCGTTGCCCCTTTCATGTTCATCCGCTGCTGCATCATCATCGCATTTTGCTGTTGCTGTGCCTTCAGTTGAGCCTCCTGGGCGGTCATCGGCGGTCCCTGCTGCTGCTGGCCTTGTGGCTGTTGTTGCTGGCCCTGTTGCTGGCCCTGTTGGCCCGGCTGCGTCTGCGGTTGCGGTTGCGACTGGGGCTGCTGCGGCTGTGTCGGTTGCTGCTGCTGCGCTTGTTGTTGTTGTTGTTGTGGCTGCGGCTGCTGCTGTTGCTGTTGCGGGACTTGCTGGCCTGGTTGCTGGGATTGCGGTAATTGCTGTGGAGGCGGGTTTGGTGTTGGCTGCGGCTGCGGAACGGCAGGCTGTTGCGGCGGCTGAGACGTGGGGGGGTGTTGTTGAGGGGTGGGCTGAGGGGTGGCACTTCCTTGATGCGGAGGCGGCATCGGTTGCGGTTGGGGGGTGACACTTTGAGCATCATGCACACTTTGTGGTTGAGGAGCCGGGCGCTGTTGTGGCGTCTGCTGGCCAGGTTGTGGAGTCTGCTGTTGCACCTGCTGTGCCTGGTGGACTTGCTGGGCTTGCTGGGCTTGCTGAGCTTGCTGGGCTTGCTGGGCTTGCTGGGCCTGTTGAGCCTGTTGGGCTTGCTGGGCTTGCTGGGCTTGCATGGCCAGAAAATGCTGCTGTTGTTGTATACTCTGCGGCTGCCCATGAGGCATCTGCTGGAGTTGCATTTGGGAGATTACCGGACGCATCCCAGGATTTTGCATGGCTGCTATCTGAGCAGCATTCAATCCCTGAGTACCATTCGGCATCGACACAGGAAGGCCCCCATGCTGTTGCTGTTGTTGCTGCTGCTGTTGCTGAAAAAGCATCCGCTGTCTTAGGAGTTGGTGCTGCTGCTGTTGATGCATAATTTGAGGATTGTTGGCAACTATAGGGTAAAGATGCAAATCATCAGCCATCAAAGTATTCATCATGGTCGTTGGTAGACCCTTGTCCAGGTATTCGGCATTTTGAGGGAGGATGGAATAAATAAAAATCGACAAATAAAAATAAATAAAAATAAAGTAAAGGAAAAGGGAAAAAAAAAAAAAGGAAAAAGAAAAACTTACACTGTTGCGCAAAGTGTGGTTGCTGGAATAGATGCGCTTGCGCTGGATTCAGATGTGAAAGAGCATGAGCCTGTACAGGGCCACCAGGCGCGGTCGTTCCAGCACCTGGTGGCATCCCACCCATCATTGGTCCACCCTGAGTGACCTGAGGACCTCCCGGAGCCGATACTCCAGGATGTACTTGTTGTACCATTCCGGCACCGGGATGAGCATTTGGGTGCTGACCAGGGGCCAATGGGTGACCGGGGGGGATCCCAGGATGCTGCGGGATCCCTTGATGGGCAGGAAATGGCTGCGCCATCATCATCGCTGTACAACGAAGTCGCCGATAACGGGACTCCTAGGAATTGGTGGAAAGGGGAGAGCCAGAGATCGGTGAGGAGGGAGGGGGATCGGGAAAAAGAATGTTCTAGGAAGCAAGCGAGAGATTGAGATAGAGGAGGGAGGGGATGGAGACGAAAAGAGAGAATTCAGAAAAAAAAAAATATTAAGGATTGTCAAAATATCGACAGTTGGTGATGAAGGCGAGCGTCGGACTCGAAGCACCGCGCGCTTGACGTGGAGGCACAACAGGCCGCTTTTAGCGTCGGAGCGGAGGCCAAGACGCAGCTGACGGACAACTGAGCCTGCGTCTGGTATCGTCCAGAGTCAGACGAGCGCAGAAGCATGGATCGAACCCGGCCTAATCACCTCTGCCCGCCAGATCGGTCGGCCCCTAGAGATATTCAATGTTAGTTGTCGGGGGTGGTCGGGGAGGGAGGGTAGGAAAGTTGAGAGAACGGGTGTGGAAAGGGAAGACACGGGTAAGAAGATAGATAAGTGGAAATGGGTTTAGGGAGGCCGGAGGTGTGGAGGGGCTAAAGGGCCAACGAAAAGGGCAGACGGCACCTGTCGCGATCGCCAGTTCAATCCCTCACCCAAGAAAAACCACGGTGTGCATGCAAACACCGCCACGGGTTGACTTGAAATCACGACAGATCTCAAATGTCGTCAGTGAATCAAAGGGGAAAACGAAACTACGAAGGAACACGAAAGAAAAAAAAAAATTCAAAAAAAGCAGAAGAGAAAAGAGAGGCAAAAAAATAACAGGAAAAAGGGTCAGAGATCCATTCATGGGAGATCTGCTGGTCCTGAGGCTTTTCTTCGATTCTCAATCCAATCGTCCGGCGCGAATCATGCGAGACGCTAATCCTCCTCAGGCAAGCCTCACGTGAGATGATCCGCTGCGGGAAAAACTTTTTTGCCTCCTCTTTTTGAATTTTTTTTTTTTTTACTATTTCTTTGTTGTTCAGTTTCTTCTGCGGGAATTTTTTTTTTCTTCTCTTCTTCTCCTATTCTTCAACCTCTCTAATCTCTTCCGACAAGGTTTTCACCGGGTTACAGACCGACTACATGCTTTGTTTAATAATGCCTGAGCACATGTAATGATCACACTGTTATTCCGAACGGTGGCCAATGGGCATGGTTTTTACTTGCATTTCGCCGTGGTCAATCGTACCACAACTCAACTAACCAAACAAAGATCAGGTCATATTGGCTGATCCTTCCGCGATGCAATGAAGGTCAGTCTCTTAATCTTCCTCTCCCGTTCTTTCTCCCTCCCTTCGAAGATGACAAACATACCTTTCTTCTTTACCATCTCTGAATCGCCCCTGACGAGACATTCGGACCTTCCTTTCCCGGTTGGTCTGCTACTTGCCAGTATATTTTGTCTGAGATTCATCACATGCTACACATCGCTTCATTAACATGGTGTGGACTGTTCACTAACAGTTTTTTTCAGCAGCTGACCCAGCCCTGTCTAGATTTCACCGCGCTACTAGTCCATAAAGAGGAATATTCTAGAATAGAATGCCTAGAAACAATGAAAATTCTTTCCAAGGAGTCAATTGACCGTTTAAAATATCTGGCCCGTTAACCCGAGTAGACCTTAACTTTTTTTTTTCTGGGTAGGCCGAATTAGAGTTGGCGCATCAAAGGTTACCTTTACCCTTGGCAATCGAGGTACGAGGTACATTGGTATTGCTGGAAGTCTACGAAGCCTTCTTCTTGGGGCTAGAACTTCACCTCGTCCCAGCTATGTCCAGTTGACCTGATAGGAGATCCACATAAGTGTAACAGCCATTGAAAATTGCAGATCAAAACAAAGAGCCGCTACGACTTCAAACTTTGACAGGAGCAAAAGAGACATACTAGAGCCCGACATAAGCTCAGGCTGTTACCAATGGTACACCTTAGCTGACTAGGCTGATGCAGCTTTAAACGTTCCCATAAAATCCCAAGTCTAGCACATAGCGCCCGTCCAAGGTATACTATATGATCACCGTTGTATTGGGGCTTAATACTAGTGCTATAGCCCCTTCTCGATACTTAGCCTCGAGGGGCGGAACAAGATACACCGGGAGGATCAATTAGGTGAATACAGCCTTGCCCAGCCATTAGTATAACAGGTACCCCTGGTATCAAATGGTGTGAAATACAGAGGACGGGAGCAAAAAGCGACATTATACTACAGAGCATCGCATAAACTCAGAAGACTGAACACACGTAACCGAGAATAGCATTAAGAGGCAAGGCGAGTGAAGGGCACGTTCTTGTGTTCTTCAATATTCCCCGGTAATTTAGCGAGTATTAAGATCAGGGATAGCTAGGCCCAAGGGAGGGGGTTGTTGTAGATCTTATTGATCACCCCGGCTAGTACTTAGTACCAATTGCTTTGTTTCAGCGGCGTCAACGCGCCTCCTATCATGTACCTCAATGTCAAGCTTACATTAAAGCCAAGTATAACTACCTCAAACAGTACTTCAAAAACTGTATGGACCAATGCCAGGTGACGGGGTCAGATATCTGGACCATATGGGTTAACATAGCGGGAGGGCCCATGATGCAAAGCTATGTCCATTAGAAGCATGACATTCGCATCATGAAATTAGGTAGATTACAGGACATACTAGTAGGCTCACACAATCCCCTATAACACAGGCAGAAGGAGAGCTCGAGGAATTGATTGGAGTCCACTAGACAGGCCTGAGACTGAAAGATTGTCATTGATCAAAATCTCCAATACATTTCACTAGAGTATCTGAAACACTAAGGAAACTGTTCGGTGTCTGGGAAGTATGGTCTTGAGCTTCAGTCAGTTTCAGAGCTGTAGAATCTTGTAATATATTTCGCTTTGGTTCATAGTCTTAAAAGTCAAACGGCATATCAATACAAATCCTCGATGGTCTAACGGTCATGATTTCCGCTTGTCATCCCTTACAGGAACAAGCGCGGGAGACCTGGGTTCGACTCCCAGTCGGGGAGATTTCTTTTTTTTTGTTTTACTCCACTGTTTCTATGGCTTTTTTCTCTGCGTGAGAATCTTTGTTTTTGAAACCTGATTAAACTTACTCCCTGTGATGTTGATACACCTTCAACTTGTTTTTTCCTTTGTCGCCGAGCGGTCAGGCTCATGTACGTCTTGTATCTCCACCAAGTCAATCGAGCAACCCTCCATAAAATGGCTATTTAGCGTATGCATTTTACGGATCTATACGGTTTTTCCTATCCAGGAATCTGGTCAATATTTCCACGATCCCTCCGCAACAAGGTATAGGGTACTTATTTAGGATTAGTATGTCATCATATAGTAGGTGATGAGGGGATTCCAACGTAGTAAGGGCAGGACTACTCACAGCTTTTGGCTTTCTTCTAGATGGCAACCCGCGGGAAGAAAATTGCTCCATCTTTCATTCTGTTCATCTTAGAATGAATGACCAATTGGTTATACAATTGTTAGTGATAACATCTCAGCTTCTTCATATAATTTTCTACTTATGAATACGTATGATTTGTCCACTATGTAACACTATATTATTAATTCAAAGAGGGGGATGCACACATAATATATCTCTTTACATTCGTTGACAATGCACCCCCGGCATAGCTTGCTACTTTCCATAAAAAGGATACCCATAGCTATGTTCACTCATATAGACTATTATATCATTGAGGGGAATATTTCTTGAAAGATCCAATCTCAGGCAAAGATGCAGCGCCACCAGGGAAGGCTACGGGGATCCATATGGTTAAGGCTTACTGTTCTACTAGAACTCTATTGGCTCTGGGGTGGTAATTGAGGACCATTGCAGGTCGCCTGGGAGTGAATTATACCATATCATTAACATCTTGTCGAACCAACATAACTGTGCTGTCCGTCACGCTCCATGTATAGTGATATCTTTTGATTCCTCGATATTTCCTATGTCCAACAAGAATATCACCCATAATGTCATACATCTCCAGTATTCTGTATTCCCGTATGCATTTCGCGCTATGATGAATCGGGCAAGGAATTATTCATTCTTAGCATCTGCCGGTCAGCAGTGACTGGATAACCGCCTCAACACTGCAGGGGGTCTAATTACTCCCACTGTTGATATATTAATTGCAATCTTCAAGAGCTCCTTATCAGCTAGCATACATAGTTCGGTAATAAATGTACATTCTAGGTTAATGAAGTGACAAAAGTAGCGTTTATCCCAGGGAAGCAAAATAGTCCCTATGGCCATCAACAAACCATCATGACTGCTTTCTAAGCAGTTCAAGTTTTAACTAACTATAACGATTTGCATAACCACATTGTGAGAGGTAGATGATGCCAATAGACCAAAGCGCAAAAAGGATTACTATTTATATACAGGCCAGGGATGGTCTGCTTTCCATCGCACCTGAGATCGGGATACCCCGTACACAGTTGCTCCTTCCATTGACTGCAGATCAAAAGCCAAACTGGTCTTGGCATCAGTGCAACCAGCAACATGAGTCAGCATATCGTCAGTCCCTTTCTGAAGTATTGATTCTCGTCATACCCAATCCTGAGTCTTAGGTCTTACTGGGTCGCTGAATAGCAGCATTTCCTTCCTAGCAGCTGTGCCGTGTGCCTCTCGTATAGAAATGTGGAAAATGACCGGAAAGGCCATCTATGTCTCTTGGCCTTCGGAATCGTAGTATTGACAAGGCGAGTATTACAACGTTCATCCTGCCGTCTCCGTTCCTGGATGAGTTGGTCCCCATGGTCGACCCTGGTTATGGAATACATGGTGAAACTCTCGACTATGCAAGACTTTGGTCTTTTTAGTCCTATTTTCTATAGCTGGGCCAACTAGACTGACTCTTGACAACCCTCTTCGCTTTCCAGAGTTCACCAAACTACCGTGAATGTCGTTACACGTCAATGTCTTCATGTTGGCTTTCTCGACAGGTGCTGTTATTCGGGCGTAGAAGTAGTAGAGAGAATTCGAAGAGTCTAAGCTGCAGGGTCTTAGGTATTGCACATGTACTTTTTGATATGGTTGTTGAATCAAATATTTACCTCCCTGGGGAGTCTTACAGATAGAACTACCGGATCCAAGGCACTCAACCCTTTTTAGTAGGTGCTTGTGACTTACATTCTGCCTACGAAGTATATATCCCATCATTTGGTAGCACGTACTAGCTCAATCATTAGTGGAACTAGTACTACAATACACTGCGGTTGAAAGCTATTTGAGATATTTACTCTAGACGTTTCAGGCAGTGCCAAATGCCATAGTGGGAATTCGGGAGGGTTTGGGCAAATGTGAAGTGGTAGAATTAAATAAACCAAAAAGATACGCACATCTACAAAGCATTAGGGTTGCGATTACTAAGCAGAAATTGCCGCCGGATTTACGTTACAGATCACATGATATCAAACTCCAGCGGCCGCCCAAAAGGAGCAGTTATTGAACTGCTGTTTCCCCTGACGACTCGACCGATGCCACCATTTGCTGCCTGCGCCCGAAGCAGACTCAGCATTTATTAAATCCGGCGGCAAATACTGCCCTGGATGTATTCGTCAATGCAGCGAGGCAGGCTGCTTTCGTCAGTTGCACGACCCTGCCGATTTATCGCCCACCGCCGGTATCCCGCACTTGTCGGCTCGACTCCGCGTCGATTCCATCTTTCGCGAGGGTGGCAATCATCTGCACCCTCCGACCCCGAAGATGCGCGCAGTTCCTCTTCGGCAAGTGTTACTAGTGATATTCCGACCATAAGCGCCGGACACAACGGACCCGGACACGATGCCTCGTCAATTACATCGCCCTCTGCAGAGCACGCCGGGAAAAAGGAGTCACGTCCATATGGGTCGGCCGTGCGAAGAGCGTTGAGGAACAGGAAATCACTTAAGGAATGGGCTACGCCGGCTGCAAATGTTCCTTCGTGGTTCCATGAGCGGAACACCGTAGTCAACGGAGGCGAGGGCCGTGCCGCTTCAGATCTTTCGCAACAAGTCAAGATAAGCAAATCGGAGCCGGAGACAGCCAAGGAGACAGCTGATAGCACAGCCCACGGTGGCAGTGGCGATGGAAAGCCGTCGGAATCAAGTGGTGTGCCCGAGACCGGGGAGCGGTACGCTTTGACCGAGGCGTTGTGGGAAGAGCTATGCGCATCTGCGAAGGCGGGCCTACGACTTCCCCCTACAAAGTATGCGAAAGAACCCTCCGCACGAAAGTCCCACCTCGTTCTTCAGTACCCCGGTGCAGATGGCATTTTGTTCCTAGATGCGGTTGTGAAAAGGCTAGCGCAGGAACTTAGTGCTGATGTGGTGACGCTCAATGCTCAAGATATCGCGCAATTATGCAGTGAACAGGACTTAGAGGATATCGGCACGACCTCGCCAATTAGATCTCTTGGATACGATGTATACCGACCAGCAGCTCTGGAATCCTGGCAAGACGACAGCATGGGCGAAGGAGATGAGGAAGCTGAGATTGAGATCTCTCCGCGCAGTTTGCGAGGCGGCCTGAAGGGTCCAAAGTTTATCACTATTGAAAGTTCCCGAGAGGCAGGCGACATTCCTCTCCCGGGCATACTTGGCTTGAAATCGCTAGTATCTGCGTTCAACGGGACCGTAGATGGTTCGGTAGGATCCTCTAACCCCACGGATCGAGCAGAGGACCGACGGCTCCAACTGATTAATGAGCTCATTTCTTCCGCCAGTGGGTCAAAGCGGAAGTCAGCTGCGGACCTACCTTTGGATAAGCCTGCAGAATCCAAAACCCCTGAAAACAGAATGCCTATTCGCGATGTGATTGTACAGATCCAGGACTATGGAGAAATCCAGGCTACTCGTGAAGGAGCTAGATTTATTCGCCTGCTGCAAAAAGCTATTCAAGACCGTAGAAGAAATGGGTGTCGTGTTCTGTTTATTGGAACTTCATCACAAGACGCCGCTTTAGAATCGGATGCATCAAGACTAATCCAAAATGCATTTGATGACCAATTCTCACAGATACTTGTTATCACACCTGCCATGGGATTGGAAGCAGCGGAGAAAGTTTTCACGGATGATCGAAAGACACGAACTTTGGATATCAATATCCGTCACATTCAAGATATGCTCCGGACACGGCTCGAGAATCCTTCGAGCCTCGAAGATAACATACTCGGCAGCCGTGCTTGGCCGTTGGATGCGTCCATTGTGAAAGATTCCGGGCTTGAAGAGCGGTATTGGCCCTACAGCCAGGTGCATTGGGCCACAACACTTGCACTCGGAAGTCTTGGTTCCGATGAACTCTTTGGTTTCCAACACATCCAAAAAGGAATCGAAATGATGCAAAGAACAGATCGCATTAAGAACGACTGGATGCAAGAGAAAGCGCCCCAAACAAAGACCACGGAGACTGGTAATGATCGAGAGCGGTTGTTAAGTTCATTGCGAAAAACCTGCAATTCACATGAAAAGAAGTTGCTGAATGGAGTGGTGGATGCCAAAAGCATCCGTACTACGTTCTCTGACGTCCAAGTCCCCCCAGAGACTATCGATGCCCTGAAGACACTCACCTCGCTTTCTCTCATTCGCCCCGAAGCTTTCACCTATGGTGTTCTTGCTACGGATAAGATTCCTGGCCTGTTACTATATGGTCCTCCCGGCACTGGTAAGACTCTCCTTGCCAAAGCTGTAGCTCGCGAAAGTGGAGCCACTGTCCTCGAGGTCAGCGGCTCCGAGGTCTATGACATGTATGTTGGCGAGGGCGAGAAGAATGTTAAAGCTATCTTCACATTGGCCAAGAAGCTGAGCCCATGTGTTGTATTCATTGACGAAGCGGACGCTATCTTTTGCTCGCGGACCGGAGCCAGCAGTCGTACATCCCATCGCGAGCTGATTAACCAATTTTTGCGGGAATGGGACGGAATGAACGACCTGTCAGCTTTCATTATGGTTGCCACTAACCGGCCGTTTGATCTCGATGATGCCGTTCTCCGGCGTCTCCCAAGGCGACTGCTCGTGGACCTACCCCTCGAAGAAGATCGTTTGGCCATCCTGAAAATCCACCTGAAGGAAGAGAATCTTGATAGTTCGGTTGACCTCGCCGAGATAGCTCGTCGGACCCAACTCTATTCTGGATCCGATCTGAAGAACCTTTCCGTCGCCGCGGCTCTAGCCTGCGTCCGGGAGGAGAATGACTTGGCGGCTCAGCACCAGGGCGACGAGCCCTACCAGTACCCAGAGAGACGCACGCTGACCTGGAAGCATTTTGAGCGTGGCATGGAGGAGATCAGCGCGTCCATCAGCGAGGACATGTCGTCACTCTCGGCGATCCGCAAGTTCGACGAGCAGTATGGCGACCGCAAGAATCGGCGTAAAAAGAGCCCCGGCTGGGGATTCACGCCTGCTAACATCGAGGAGGCTAGTTCCGATGCTGCGCGCGTACGGACATGACATGACTACAATATGGGAACATACTAGAGGGATTGGTGTTTATTCTTGCGACCATAGGATTTTGGGATCTCACGCGACGACTTGTATACTATTAGCGATATGATAAATCTGTACCAATACATACCATAGGCTGAAGAGTGACATATATATAATTTGCTGGAGTGAATACTCTCTGTCCGAGCTTCATCCCTCGGCCCAGGCGTGGTCAGCCCTATCAGATCTCAGCGATGACATCGACGAGTAAATCTCCGCCTTTTTCGTCAACGAAATCATCACCCGACCAACTTTCTCTCTCCTCACCCCCTCTCGAGAGTCACTTCGTGGGAAATAAGAAGAGGGATTCGAGAGAAAACTGTCTCCCAATCTACGACCTATCACGGTGAGAATCACCGCCGACAACCTAATCTCCCGACACGAACCTATCTCATTTTCTCCTCACACGAGCTTTTACCCCTCACAAAACGCTCACCTGCTGAACCACCACCGCATACCACCACGCATACACAAATAATCTTGGAAAAATGGCCACCGAAGCCCGCGACTCCGCAATCCGCGAAGCAAAACTCTACATCCGCGAGATTGTCCGTAACGACTGGACCTTCCAGCCCTCTACCGACGCGGGCGCACCAGCATCCGCAACCCCCTCGCCACCGGAGCAAGAAGTCACAGCATGGCGACTGCGCACATACGACAGCTCCGCATCGGAGCTGGAGCCGCTCTCTTCACCTACGGTTGCTAGTCCGCCTAGCGGGTATGACTCTGCGCAGATTGAGAGTTCAATTTTACCGCCGGCGGGGGACGAGAGGACCGAGCGGAGGCGCAAGCGGCGCAGGCAGATGGAGGAGGAGATGCAGTGGAATGAAGGGCTGAGGACTTGGGTGGAGCGGCGTGATGCATGGACATGTGCGAAATCAAGGGAGGAGATTATTGCGAGGAGGCATATGAAGCAGGCGCAGGCTCAGGCGGAGAATGTCGAGGAGACACGCGACCAGGGCACATCTTCTGGGTCTGCATATTCGCGGCCGGCCTCCTCATCTTCACGAGATGAGGCGAATCTCGCGACGAGAACTGAGGCTTCACTTTCTGTTGCGGAGAAGGAGGAATCGGGTCCGCCGTCGGTGCCTGCCCAGCCCCAGCTGGGTGAAGACCAGAAAGAGTCTACCGAGACGGGGGCTACAGAGCTGGAGAATGCTCTGCGACAAATGGTCACAGATGATGTTACGGGTACCGTCGTGAGTGCTGCGACGCCTGCCCCTGCGCCCGCTACCGCTGCAGCCACCGCGACTGCCTCTTTGAAGGCTCACCAGGGCCCTGAAGACCCCTACGTTCCCGTCGTGCCCTCGCTTATCTCCACCTCGAACCCCATTCGCGCCTCGATCACACCCTCTATGTACCCTTCCATCTACTCCAAGGTCGTCGTGCAAGGCCTAACCCCCACGGTCCCAATCAACCTGGCCGATGTCACGAAGGCAATGGTCCAAGGCTGGAAAGCAGATGGCCAATGGCCGCCCAAACCAGCCACCACCAACCTGGTGCTCCAAGATACGGCGACGGTGCCCAAGACCACCGAGGACGGACAGCCGTCATCACCTGAATCGAAGAGGAGGTCGGGCGTTGTTGGCGCGGTCCGCAAGGTACTGCATTTCTCGGGGTTCCATCCGCACCCTTTCCACCGGCGCTCGAGCCATAGCGCTCAAGGGGAAGGTGCTGTGAATACCGAGAATACGAAAAAGTAGATTTGACTTCTCCGTCGATTTCTAGTTTACGATCTCTTTCTGTTTTCTTTTCTGTTTCTTTTCTTTTGTTTCTTTTACTTCTCCATTTACGATTGCTGTTATTTGGTTAATTTGGATTCTGTCATGTTATGGACAACTACACGCTTCTCCTCTGACCTCCCCCCCTCTACTTCTTTATTTTCCCCGAGAATATCGACATCTATCAGTGTACTATTGCTAACATCTAACATTTGTATGATTGACACGACGTCATAAGCAATGATCCTACCCTCACAACCGAATGTTTGTGTATGTATAATGCGATTGATCTCCTTCCATGAAACCCGAAGACGCATGTTTTGGGCGCCATGCGTAACGAATGAAAGCGATCATTAATCAATCCATTTAATGCGCTCCCTTGTATACAATCAATCATACAAGCAAACAAACAAACAAAACATTCAAGTATATACATACATACACGGTTCACATTATGAGTTATGATATGATTTCGGTAGTTCATCAATTCCATCCAACCCAAACCCCCCATGTGCAGACCCTTGCCAAGCAAACCACATACGCCATAATCCACCCTAGTAGAGAACGGTGAGAAGTGGCACACTCTCCACTAGATGGCCTCAAACGAGTCAAGAGCCTGTAGCGTATCCAAGAACTTCCGAGCAGCATTATCGAATACCGCCACGGAGAAGTTTTCCAAATTCGCAGCCATGGATGGCTCGAGGTTCACTTCCTGTGGTTGGTGGCCGCCACGGCGAGTGAAGTAGTACTTGCCTTGATGTCTGGACCAGCTTTCGTTGATGTAGGTCTGGAGTTCGCGCGTTGCGGAGACACGGATCTCGTTGAAGAATTTTGGAGCGTTGTTGGGTGCACTCTCGGTTGTGAAGATGCTGGATGGATGAGGGATGTTTTCGGGGTCGGTTGTGGGAAGCTGATCATGGAGGAATGCTGTGCTAAACAGGATGAACTGTCGGAATGCGCATATCTGGGATATGATGCTGTCGCCTGCGTCGGTGGCTCGGTCGATGTAGTCCACAACTCGCAGTGACGACGCTATCATTTCGATAAAAGCAGCAACTGTGATCACTACTGGGGGTTCTTTGAGCATATTGGCATTGCTGATAATGTTGTGCAGAGCGTAGTACGAGGAATGGAATACCGAACTGAAAATACCCACGACTGATGCAACACAGTTCGCATCTGTGATATCTATATTGAAGAGCAATTCTTTGAAAGTGTGGGAAATGGTTTGTATGATCGGTTGACTTAGCAGCCATGCGCCAGGGTTGCTGAAAGCCGCCTGAAGATAAGCTGGAAACACGGACTGCAACAAGGTAGCCCTCAGGGTTGGCCTAGCTGGATCTCCCGCTTCATAAGTATGCGCTATGGAAGTCTGCAATTGGTCGACAAGGTAGACCTGCTGACCGTCTATCGCGGCTCGCTCTGAGATACCCTGCATGAACATGATGAGGGTTTTCGCGACCTTTTCAGATGAGAGCTTTGGCTCGTAGCCCTTCAATCGTGCAACGATGTATGTCGGGTCGGTTGAAGGCAAAGGGAATGAGGTCGGATCAGTAAAGAACGGATCAATGGGACAGATATCCCTCGTATGCTGCTGTAAGAACCCGACAATTCGGTGGACAAAGTCCACATAAAGCCCTTGTGCACTTGTTGCACTGCTACCCAGCTCCTGATAGTTTGCTTTCATCGAGAACATCATTGTTTGGATGAGTTCACGGTACTCTTGCTTTTCAATCGAAAGCGCTCTGTTTGCTGTCATCTCCAGGTCTTGGATGTGCGCGCGCATATTTGACAGTAGACTTGATATTAAAGACAGTCGACATTGAGTGAGTTCTTCCAGTGTAATTGAGTATCGCCCATTCTTTCTATCCACGGAGAAAGGTAAATTTTGCAATAAGGTATTGGTACGGTCGCAATTCAACAATGCCTCAGTCAAGGAGTGCTGGAATTTCAACATCGATACCCGCTCAACTAAGCTCGACATCCACATTCCGAGGACTTGCATTTTGCACTCAGACACGAATCGAGCATCTTTTTCAATGCAACTGGCCAAGAACTTAGGCGTGAACTTTCTAGTCTGTACTGTCTTTCGAAGCACCGCCCAGGAATCACTGTCGTAAAGGCTAAGATAATTATCCCAATGCCGGAACCCATTTTTCACAAGCACTTGGGCGATGGATGTCCAACAATCGACAACACTGAGAAGAATTGCGTCTTCTGGGCAGTGATCCTCACCAAAACTATTAGACACAAGCTGGGACACCGCTGGGTGAAGAATCTTCTCCACGTATTCGATTCCTTGGGGCCGGGTTGCGGGAGAGAACTCATCTCCGTACATGGCTTCGATATCGGCCCAATCTCCATACTCTTGGCTATCATCATCCACTGGCGCTGGTGGTTTTGCTGATCCAGGAACAGAGGCGGAACTGCACTTCTGAACATAGGCCTTTAACATCAGGAGAGCGTCTGACACTGTTGTATTGACGCGGGCAAGCTTAGGGCTGAACAAACCTAATACTACACTGATAGGTGACTTAGATATTAACCTATGGGCGTGCTCCAATGTTGGGGCAGATTGAATAGCGCTCAGTAAGTTATTCAGGGCAGTTTTCAGTAAAGACTCGATCTGTCTCTGATTTTGTGAAATCGTTCGTTCGATCAGCTGGTGAGAAAATTGATTCTCCTCTGTGTTCTGTGATTCTATCTCCCTTCGAGCCAGCATGTGCTGTTTAATGAACTCGCTGACAAAGTAACTATGCCAATCAGAAAATGCTTCTAACCCAGACACATCCTCGTCTGTCGACAATTTGAATCGCACAAGTCTGGACCATGATCGAAGGCTGATATTGCAAGTCTCGCGGTGGGAGTTGGCAGGATGCACAAGGTTCTTTATCGCCTCTAATCGAGGTCGGCACCCATCTGGGACCGCGAAGTATAACGTGCAGAGCAGATCGTGGTGATTTCTTAAAGCATCCAAGTCTGCCTGGTGGATAGGCTGTTCTTTTGGATAGACTCGACCGTGATTCGGTAATAGGCGCCAAGCAAAATTCCGCACTTTCTTCTTATCATACATCTTGGACAAGGAACGCAAGCCACTTGCAATGATCTTTAAAAAGATATGGAAGCACGGGTCACTTGGTGTGACGTCAAGGGGTGGACTGTGGTCGAGCTCATCCAAGAATGAAGGAGATGTATAATTCTCTTCTTGTTTCAGATTATACAATGTGTTTCTCGCAAAGAAATCGTAGAGGGTGTCTAAAATGACTTTGCAATCCCTCCACCCCCAGCCATTGATGAGATGGAAGCATCTTTGAAACAGAGCTCGGCAGTAAGTGTTGTAGGAGACAGAGGCTGAAGTATTGGGCTCGTAGCTTTCCAAAACAGGGTACAACAATTGCTTCACTGTTTTCCAGTTGTTGTAAGTCTCCCTAAAGCGCGATCCAACCCGTGCGATTCCAAGAGTGTCAATTTCGTCCAATGGCAGCGTAGTAAATAGCCAATGCCACCTGCTTTCGAAGCAATCGATATTATTTGTATTGCCCAGGCCTCCAGCTGCCAATAAAGAGTTGGCAATGAGCCCTTCAAAGCAGCCCTTCAGCTTTTCCGTACTGTACAATATATGTCGAACAATGACATAGGCCTCAACAGTTGGGTATTCGTCTCTGATCCCTTTATCGCGTTGTTCGCACAACTTGTTATCTTCGAGAAATTTGCGGATGTTGAGCTCCCCTCCTGAGCTCGAAATAACTGTAAAGGCTTGTCTAGAAACCAATTTCACAAGTTCTAAGACCTCTTCTGCCAGGCTATCATTAACGAGGCTATGGCAAGCTACCTGGTAGGTTAATTTGGCGAATACGGCATTGTATGAAGCAATTCTCGCATAATACTCTACCCCCTGAGATGCTGGTGAGGCCAACGCAGTCAAGTTATCATTGACCTTGGAAATAAGCGCATGGGCCCTAGTTATATAGCTTGTTCTATCGATAGGATCGATAAACGTTAGAGCTTCCGTAACGTACTTAACCAACGCCCTGTATATAATATAGGTGCAACTGGGTGTGTTTTCAGTAGCCGTCTCTACAGACGTGTCGCTCCTTTCCATTTCCTCGAGCATTGTATCAAATGCAGTGCCAAGTTCAGAGGACACAGCGTCATTCCAAGGTCCCCACCGAAAAGCTCGATCCCCAACATTTGCGGTAAAGATGCCAGCATCTTGGTCGAGGTCACGCTTACCGATCTCAAGCGAGCGGTAAAATTCACCACTTCCAATAAACGAAGATTCATGGAAAAAGGTTCCTAGGCCGAGAGGCGTGATACCAAAATCCATAGAGTATGAGCGATGAAAACCGCTTAATCCGACGGAGACTCCTTTCTTAGGATGTGCGTCTTCCCCTTGCATCCCAAAAGGTTCTGAATCTGTGGACAGGATAGATGGATTCGTATCTTCAGCGGTGCTAACATCCAACCTCATGGGAATGCGTTTCTTTAACTTCCGCTTGATTTGAACTGGACGCTTTGGGAGCGATACGTTCACACTCTTTGGCTCATGAGCGAAGGTGCTTTCCCGTGCCTTAGAATGAACAGATTCTCGGTTGCTGTCGTCAAGAAATCGATCTAATATTATATTTCGATCCATGGTCCCAGACAAGCGCTTTTGCCTAGTATTTTGATTGAGTATGGAAAGTGACCTTTGAAAGGATGGTGCTCGGGAAATATCTAGATTCGCCATTCCTGGTCCGACCGGCCTTGGGGCGTTTCTTTTCAGGGAGGAGACAACAATGTTTCTCCGGACAAACCAGTTATTGCCATACTGGATACGCTGCATAGGCTTTTCTGAAGAGGGGAGCGGTGTGGTCGGTGTTGGAGCTTCTGGATCCGACATCTGGCTCTGGGCGACATCAGTCTCTTCCTGTTGGGTCACCGGTCTAGCAATGATGGGGCGGTCTTTGTTTATTTGCCCAGACCCCTGATATTTGTGTCCAACCTTCTTGTTTGAAGAAAGATTCGCCAATGGTGGTCGTCTGGGGGGCTTCGCTTGAGGCCTGGGCAGCTTTGACTGCCGAATATGTCCGGCGCACCAATCGCGTAATGGCTTGTTGGTGTCTTCCGTATCCAGAGCTGAGCTCATCTTGAAAATTTTTCCTGAAGGACTTCGTCTGCCCCTATCATGACGAGATCGTGCTTTGCGAGCAGCAACTCTGAGGAACTGTGGCTGTTCGCTTCGAGGTCGAGAAGCCACGTCGGGGGCATCCAATATACCAACTCTCGGAGTGCGTGGGACATGTTTCTTTGCTTCCCGCTTGTAGATGGGATCAGTGAGCCTAGCTTGTCGTTGAAGACGAGGTCGCTTAGGGTGACTGTCAGCACGAGCAAAAAGGCTCTCAGGCCTTTGTCGTTTTTTGCCTCCCTTTTGGGTTCGAGGAGCTGAAGCTTCACGCGTTGCTGATGGAAACATGTAATCAATGCGATTGTCTTCGGGAATATCCTCCCCCACCTCCTCCGCTAGGAATGTGTCATCGAATCCAACCAAGTTAGCCAGTATCTGCCGCGTATTGCTTTGACCACCGTTGTCGTCATCTTCATCGGTATCGCTACCATCAGAGTCAGCAAGATGTCTTAATGATGTCAGGTGCTCGACCGAATTCGATGAAGCCAAGGGGCCGCTTCTCTTCATTATCTTTTTAGCGACACCCTTGGCGTTTTCTGTTCTGGAATTATCCCTGTTTCGCTGTGTAGCACTTAGTTGCGCATCCTTTTGTCTTCGTTGGTCTAATCGCAGCCATGAAGCCGGAAGTACACCTTTGATTCGACGTTGAAGTTCACGAACGTCCTCTTCATGCTCGTCTCCTTCATCCTCTTCATCGTTCTCCGAGGCAGAATGGGAATGCTGAGAGGCGATCGATTGGACATCAGTAGGCTCTTGGCCAACGCCAGAGCTTGGGCCGTAGGCTGTAGTGGTGGTGGAATCTCGCCCTCCCCGCCTTGGGGCTGTGCCAGGTGTGCTTAACGTAGGCGGCGTGAACCCACGAGGAAACCGAAACTCATTAGGATTCCATGGGGCCTGCGAGGAGGAATTACTTCCGGAGCGTGGTGGACTAGGCGGTATGTCCCAAGCCAAGCTACTGTTTAAGTTAATAGAAGATGCACGATTGTCTATTACCACTTTAGGCATAGACTGATGGCGGGATGAGTTCCAATGATCGTCTGGCCTTGATACTTTGCGCCTCTTAGATTCTCTGGTTTCGTTCTCAGATAGGTCTTGATGGAGCGAATGCGGCTGTCCCCCATTAAGATCTTGGTTTGCTCTTGCCGTAAATGTCTGGTTCCCTTCCGCTGGAGATGATGGAGTAAATTCGAAATCCGCATTAGGACTACTCGAGGGTGGCAGGGTGCTATCAAAGCTCTGACTTTGACCCTTAGCCGCCGCCTGCATTGCTTGTTGATATTGAGCGATGCGTACTGGTTTAATCCCTCTTGCCTTCATAAGCTTTTGGTATTTCGCATCCTCCAAAAGATACGGATGTAACTGGATGGGATTGCGCTGTCGTAAGGACCTTCGTGCTGGCTGAGACATCTCTAGCAATATGTCTTCTGGGATTTGGAGAGAAGGCATTAACGCCTCTAGGTTATTCCCTGACGGTGGATTCTCTGTGTTCTCTTGACCACGTTGACCACCGTCATCCAATGCCGAAGAGTGGAGGGATGACAGCGGAGAAGACAGCGGAGAAGGGTCGGCACTATCATTATTCTCCTCTTGCTCGCCAGCGCCCAACACTTTCGAAAGAAAGCCAGCCGACCTCCGGGTGATAAGATGATCCAGCTGTAGCTCGTCTGGTGAAGAGCTGGGTACGTCCCATATGTCTTTGGGTTGCTCTCTAAGCGGAGTCGACGGTAAGTTTGGTCTTGGAGTAGCTGATAGAGTCGGGGATGCATGAGGCTTTCTCCTAGGCGTAACATCCTCGTTACCGAGGTCTTCCGACAACGGCCCTTCAGCGATATCCTTATTTTTCTTGTTAGGTACCTCCTTGGTTGAGTATATTGCTTCCTCATTTGCCTGGGCGGGTACATCGTCGGCATCTTGGCTGGATATACCAGGTCGAAAAGCATCAACTATGCCGCCTTGGGTGCTATGGTGCTCCTCTCCCTCGGTACCTTCGTCCCGGGTGGTCTGGAGAGCCGTATCAAGTGTATCGAGCGCATCAGGGGTTGGGGATGCTCCCAGCTCATCGTCACTACTCTCAATATCCTGATTCACCTTTTCCGGGCTGCCCAACCCATCATCCTCGTCGGAGTCTGGTACAAACCCTCGTTCCCGCCATAATTCCATTTGTTTCCTTGGCGCTGATGGCCCATCTCCCTAATACTCCATTACCTCGTAGGCGTAGGCGTAGGCAGTAACCAAGGGATTTCCGCGTCCCCAGATACTAATTGGGGATAGCTACCACCACTGATATGGAATATATTCAAAGGAATTAAGTACCAATCAGATGGTGGCCAATACCTGGAGAATTGCTTGAAAGTCGATGTCGGGAAGACGCGTCGAAAATGTGGGGAGACGCGACGGAAATTATCAATGGCGGAACTTTGGCGATTGATGCGGTTAAATCCGTTAATGACTTCCAACTCAGGACATCCTCGTTGACTTCCATTGGTCTCCCGAGAAACGACTTTTACTCAAAGCAAAGGAGGAGCGCTAGACATTTTCCATTCGATATTTTTCTTTTGATACTACCATGAGTCGAAACTGGATCCCGGCGCTTGTAGCCATTGGAGTGGGAGTTTTCTCAGGTCGGTATTCAGAATGCAAAGCCCGGACTGTTCACTAACCTTCCCTTCTACAACTGCAGGCTATTATACCTTCCAGCCTTTACTAAAGGACCTGCAAATGGAGAAAGCAGGTCCCCAACGGTACGTCGCGTTACCTACCTTGAGGATAGCCATCCTTCGCCCCCTTCAATGAACTGATACGACGCCGTTGCATATTTTCAGGCTTCAACTTGGGGAGCGTACTCCAGCTCCTAATGGTGCTCAGCCGCCCACTGCGAGCGCCAAGGAAGGCTCGAACACCCCAGTGACCCCAGATACAGAATCTACACAGGGCGGAAATTCAAAGTAGATGTCAAAAGAGAGTGCTCATCTCAGTGGTGCTTGCCCAGTGCAATGCCACGATGGCCCTCGCCTGTCAGAGCTCGCGCCATCAGATTCCATTCTCAGATTTTATTTTATTTCTTGAAAATGGCCCCCATGGAAAGTATAGAGCGGGTGAAAAGAGGCCTATATCGAACAATATCTACTGCCCTTTTCTGGAAAGTAAGTCGGTCACTGGCTCTTGAACACTCACTGTTGACCATCACGAGTATGGGTGTGGTGAAGACGATGATCCCAAGACCAATAGACCTTAGAATCTACTTCCTTGTGACTCGGTTTACCAACTAGCAGGAATTTTGAGTGAATATCTCGTCAATGGCATATATGTTATAGCTACGATTCAGTATTATATAGATATCACTTATTTGACATATTTCTAATGTTTCTTATACCAAGTCGACCTTTCAACGACCATGAAAGAAACAGACCCTATTTCCTATATAAACTCCACCCTGAGCCGGGTATGCCAATCACTAGATTAACAGGCAACCACGGCTACTTCAATATACAGCCCAATCCCGTTAAACAAGACATTGTAAGTAGACCCACGGTGTTAAACTCGACTTTTCCAGATACGCCAGCTCCGTTTGCACCTGACTTCCAAACTGATCGGTCATACTTCCTCCACCAGCTTTCTAGGCCCACTACTTTCCAGGGATGGCTTCCCAAATACTCGTCCTGCTGGAGTACCAAGCCATTCCTCCGATACAATGACCTTGCTCCCCTCACGGCCACTAATCCATCTGACCATAGCCGGATCCAGCCTCTCAAATTCCTGCGTTTGTTGCTCTGCAGAGGCTGTTTCGGCCGCCTCGGCAGCCGGAATCCGACCACGCCTCTTCGGGGCTTGCTTCCGTAGAAGCCTATTGATTGTATCCATCTGTCCTCTTGCGTCAGTTTTTACTGCTTCACAATTACAAACAGAATTTTGCTTTCGCAGTCATCAATGGGGAAAGAAAAAAGACCCCGGAGCACATACTTTTTCTTCTTCATTTCGCTTTTCGCTAAGGTTCTTTCTTCGGCGAGCCATTTCCGCACGGCGCATGGCGCGCTCTTCTGCGGTTAAGTGCTTTTTAACTTGTGGTTCTGCGACGTATTAGACAATACCTCCAAGGCAAACTCGCAAGACTTGCACATGACTTACCCATTGGAAGTTGCAAGAAATCGTTGCCCAAATTGCCCCTTTGGCGTTTTGTCATGCGGGCGGGGTCGGCAGTAGGAGTATCGTCATCACTATCGAGATCTTCATCGTCCTCTTCATCGTCCTCATCTAGGTCCTCGTCGCCTCCATTGACGTTTCCAATCCCACTCTCCTCCTGATCGTCAGGTTCACCTTCGGCATCCGATTCAGGATCAGAGAGCTCCTCATCATCTTCATCGTCATCGGCATCAAGTTCCATCTCTTTCGCCTCGATCCCTTTCGCTGCTTTAGAAGTGGACGCCGTAGATTTGGCATGTCTTTTTGATACTGGAGGCTGCGGAGGAGCATCATCCATATCTAAATCTCCATCCGCATCCACGTCCTCGTCGTCCTCACCAGGGGCGTCTTCATCGTCTACTTCATCTTCTTCCTGATCGTCCAGATCTTCGTCGCTCGTGTCAACTTCGACGAGCTTCTTCTTGGGCCGGCTGGTCCGTGGCCCTGTAACTATGGGGTTTTCTGTGAAAACATTGACAGAGCGTCTTGATGCACCATTTCGTGTGCTACTACTGGTAACCTCGCGCAGCTTACTTGAAGGCATCTTGACAGTCAAACGAATAGATCTCCTTGACTCCTCCGGAGAGTCTGAGGGAGCCCGGAAGACGGTCACTGATGAAGATGCGACAGCGCGGGTAACTCTGGTCGGGGTTCTAGGACTTGCGTTAGAATCCAAGTCTGGTGGATCATCCCGCACAGGGCGGGAGCGAAGTGAGCGACGCAGAGACATGATCGATTGACCAGATTGACTTGATACAAGGTGTGGATGGGAAAAAACGAGAACACAAAGGATATAAAAGTCACAAGGTGAATTTTTCAAAAAATGGACAAACAAAGTGAGTTCGTAAAATCGCAAACACAGGCAATCAGGAAAAACACAAAGTGAGGGGGGGGGTTAGTCTCGTATAGGTGGACAATAGTAGGATGATAGTCAACAATAAGACGATCTGAGATTGTTGGGTCATCCGACGGTGAGGCCAGTTCGGTCGTGAAGGCAATACAGAGGGGAAAGAGGGGAATGATTGATGGACAAGGAAACCACCATGTGGTAGTTATGACCGACTGACTACGTGGGCCAGTACAGAGAAGTGGTGGTGATGCAGTTCGGGAAGGCACAGGCCATCAATCCCTATCACATCTTTTGACGCCACTTGGAACTTCCCATCCGACATGAAGGACGGGGCCAATGGGATCATTCTGGACTAAGATCTCAAGCGATACGCCAGTCAAGGGCCGGGGCGCGGTCAACGCAGCGTTGGTGCGTTTTTTCTCCTGCGACCCTGACAGGAGATTACTGTCCGTTCTGTGCGCTGCGTGGACAGGGATGTCTGACCAAACGAGGAAGGGTGGATACAACTTTAATAGAGTGAAGCCAACGAAGCGAGGTACAAAAAAAAATAAATAGTAGTAATAATAAAAATAAAAAAGGGGGTGCAGTAGTAGATTAAATCCACGGGTAAACGGGGGGAGGGGAATGGTTGCCCTGAGTACATGGATGTATGTATACGAGAGGGAATAAAGGGAAAAAAAAACTCACAAAGAAGGTCGGATTGGTGAGGTATATCCCACTCAATCGTCTCGAAATTGACACTGATCTATAGATTCCTAATCGTTGCGGAAGGGCCAATATATATATTACCCAGTTAGATCAATGGTTTGCACAGTCCCTGGGGATCTTGGATTATTCCTGTCGCAAATGAATGATGGGAGACAATCGGAGCCCGTCATGTTCCTTGATGATTCTGCCACCGGGCGGTATCTCTTTTCCCGACCGCCTACCCTAGATGGGGGGAAGCTGACCATGTGGTTCATCATTACGGAGTACCACGCATGACAATACCGAGATTCAACCTTCTCTGAACAAGCCGAGGTCGCTGATGAGTACCTACTCAGTAGGAGTGGTAGTACTACCGGTAATGCTACTAGTTCGGGCGCACTTCCTCACATGGTCGTCGGCGACCTGTCTATCTTTCCCTGCCTCTCTCACCTCTTTCTCTTCCAATTGATTCATTTCATGATAATCACTTCATTACAGCTAACATCTTCTTTTTATCACTTTTAACACACCATGGCTGACTCTAAGCCCAAACCCCCTTCAATCCCTCAATGGCAACGGGCTTCCGCCACCAACTCCACCTCCGCATCTTCGCCGAGCTCCGATGCTGATGATGCTTCACGATCGGATCTTCTCCAGCAAGCGACCAAATTCTTAGAAGATGAATCCTTGCGCGACGCACCGCTAGATCGCAAGATATCATTCTTGGAATCGAAGGGTCTCCGACAAGATGAAATTAACAGTCTGCTGGGGGTTTCGCGAAACTCCGAGGCAACCAGCAGTACGGCTACAACCGAGGGCGATAACAAGACCGCAGAGTCTAGCACCACCAAGGATACACCAAGCGAGTCTGCTGCTTCTACAACGACATCCCGATCATCCTCTTCACCGGTGACCGCCCTTAACAATCGGCAGTCCTCGTCCGCTCGTGACGTCGCACCGATCATTACCTACCCAGAATTCCTCGTCAACCAGACCAAACCCCCTCCGCTAGTATCTCTTCGCAGCCTCCTCTACACTGTCTATGGCGCTGCAGGTCTAGGAGCTACCATCTATGGCGCAAGCGAATACCTCGTGAAGCCCATGATCGCCAACTTAACAAGTGCACGACATGAACTAGCCGAAACCGCCGAGGGTAACCTGAAAAAGTTGAATGAAAAGCTGGAACAGAATGTCTCAACCATTCCTCCCCAGCTAACGGCTCGTCGCGCTCAATCTGCCGGCTCTAGCTCTGACGATGAGACCGAGTCTGTCACATCTGACCCAGCAGAGCTATTCCACCGCGATGTCGCTGTCCAGACCACGGAAGATTTCAACTTGGAGAAATCATCAGCCGCGAATACCGCAGACACAGAATCTTTCGACCCGACTGCAGCTGTGAGCACACATGTAAATCGACTTGAAACCATCAGGTCGCATCTCAAAGAATTCTCCGAAACTGATGAGAAGTCAACTTCGGCCGATGAAACCGTTCGCACTAGTCTCAACGAGCTACAGCACTACCTTGACGGACTACTATACAGTAAAGCTGGCTATGGTCCAGGAACCGGCTACGGCGTCTACAGTACACCCGGCTTTGACAGCAGCGGAAACGCGGCTGGCTTGGGTAAAGGTGAGGAAGATGCCATATCCAGCTTCAAGTCTGAGATTAGAGGGGTCAAGGGCGCTTTATTGAGTGCTCGGAACTTCCCTGCTAGCCGGGGGCCAAGAATCAGCAGTGGTATCGGTAGATGAAGGGGGAATAATCCTAATGATGATTCTTTGGGTTGAAATGACGAGTCAATATCATGTGAACATATATGTATCTTCTTGTTTTCTTTTCTTTTTTTCTTTTTTCTTTTTTTTTTCCTTTGGCCTGGTTACGGAAGAATGCATCGATTTCCAGCAATAACCAGCATGGCGTTAGGAATGACCTGGTTTACGAAACGGTATCGAAGATGTCTGCTATACTTCGATGCCAATGTATACCTTTACGATGGTCTATATTTTACATTCTGCATCCCGTTACACCAAAAAAGAGGTAGATATATCTTCAGTGTATACATATAACGGCAAACCACTGTCCAAATCCATTCCAATCAATAAAGTGACCAGCAACTTACTACACCAAAACTGTCTGTCTCACCAGACAGCAAGGACGACACAGAATAGTTAATTAAGGATCATTACGATAGTTATAGTTATAGTTATCCCAAGGCCACACCGATCCCAAAACCCAAGCAAGACCGACGAACCCTTCATAGAAATCAATACCTAAAAACAAGGAAGGAATATAGGTTGAACAACTAGGTAGCGCAGCACAGTGACAAAAAGAAAGATCTCCAAATACGGCCACCTTATCGTCCCAACTTGCGACACAAGCCGACTAGTCCGTCCCCTTTCAATTCTACTATCCTCTCACGGCCAGCTCAGGTATATTTTATTATAAATGGGATAGAATGGCCTTGGATAGCCCTGAAACTACTGATGTTGGATTTTGAGATCTCGTGTCAAAGATGCCCTCTTTTGTTTTTGTTTGGCCTCTTGGTAAACCACGAAGAGGGAGATAATATATAAGTTGAACTATCAGAGCCTGAAGATTTGTGTAGTCCCGAATGCTCACCACTCTCAGTGTTATATTCTTCTCATGCATCGATACTCATACTAATACTCTAGCTTTGAAAAGGACATAAGGGCTTTTTTTAATTACCACAACGAGTATGGTAGTGGCTTATACACTGTGAAGACCAGATCTAACGTTGGAGAAATGCAGTCTACCCCGAGTATCTACTGCTGATGTTTCCAGGACCATGAAGAAACAATGAACATAATAATAACATTTAGACAAGAAGAACAATTTCTAGACCAATACCTGAGAACATCACACTACTGGCCTTAAAAAGCTTACCAACAGCCACACGAAGTACATAAACCCGTCTTATAAGCACAATTCATGACCTTTGCCTCATACACTGTTTACACGCCATGACCTTTTATGGGGTAGCCTTGCTCATGCTGATGAGACGTTTCACACCAACCTATGTATCCAGTTAGAATGGGCTCGAATACAAGACACGGCAACTTATGTGAGAACTTACCATCCACTGACCACATTCATCAGTCCTGTTTGTCAGGATATCCACGTGGATTGCACGTGCTGTCTCGTAGTCACGCGCCTGGATGGCACGGGCCAGGTCTGCCATGTCAGAAACGGTATTTGGCTTGAGTAAATCTTCATTGTTCAGGTGATCGAACAGAAGGTTCAGCCGCCGGTCAGCATCTTCGACTTGTTGCTTGAAGGATGAAGGTGCACGGCCCTTGATGCGCTGCATATCCGCCGAAAGGATCTCATAGATAGGCATCGCGTCTTGAGGGATGTGGGAGCGATCACCAGGTGCTGGATAAGTTAGGTGGGTTAGGTGAGGCATTTAAAAGAGTCACTTACGATATTTGGGAGTCGCAGGAGTCACCTTCTTTGGTGAAGCCGTCCCGGGTCCAGAGGCTGCGGCTGGGGAGGGTCCCTGCTGCATTGGCGGTGGTGGGGGATGCGACGGTGGCGTGCTGGGGGCATACTGGTTCGCCGCCGGAGGCTGGGGGGCATATGGTGAGGCAGCTGCCTGCGGAGGTGGAGGGACAGGGCCCCGTGCCTGGAGCTGTGGGTGCGCCGCTTGAGCAGCTGGGCTTGGGGCGTACCGGTTAGCTGGAGGGGGCATAGACGGCGGCGCGTTGTAAGGAGACGGGCCACGTGGAATCGATGCCGGCGCTCCCATGATGCCGGGGGTTAGCTGAGGCGGGGATTGAGGTAAGGACGCATAAGGGTTTGGAGGCGGGGTAGGTCCTGGGGGGATGGTAGACGGTGGAGAAGTCACCCGGGGAGGCGGAGCAGTGCCCTTTGGTGGAGGGGGAACCGAGGGTGCCCGCTGAGTAGGTGGAGCTCCCGGTGGTGGAGGTCCCTGAGAAAGTGATGGGGACTGGTTTGGAAACGGCGAGCTGATAGGCGCAGCAGCTCCGGCGGGGGTTGCTCTCCGGGGTGTCGGAGCCTTCGCAAAGCCTTCGGGAAGGTCGTTCCAAGCAGGAAGATTGGTAGCTGTAGTGTACGTAGTAATAGTGGCGGGGGATTGATTCGACGCGCGTGGTGGAGGTGGCACCGAGCCACCTAGGGGCTTTGCACCATAAGACGGCGGTGGTGTGGGCTGGTATCCTGTGGGAGCATAGCTACCTCCAGAAACCGGTGCATATGGGTTCGTTGGCTGCGGTGGTGCAGCAGCACCAGGTGGGGCGTAAGGGTTCGAAGCAGGAGCCGGAGGTGCGTACGGATTAGTAGCAGGAGCTGGAGGGGCATATGCGTTCGTTGCTGCAGCCGGAGGGGCGTACGGATTGGTAGCAGGAGCCGCGGGAGCATACGGGCTCGGAGCTGTGGCTGGAGTAGCAGGAGAGAATGTTCTTGGAGGCTGGTAAGTGTTGGTTGGGAGAGGCTTGTTCAGTGGCGTTCCACGACCAGTAGTTGCTTGCTGCGTCTTCTGAGCAGCTGGCTGTCTCGTCGCCAGCTTGATACGATTTCTTGCAACTTCGGCCTCGGGGTGCTTCTCTGGAACAAGATCCAAATACTTCTGGGCGACTTGGAGTCTTCCATGCGTAGCAACTACATCAGCATACTCAATGTACTTGTCATATAGGTTGCTGAGCTTCCAGTCAGACTCCTTGGTACGTTCCGTGTCCTGGAACTTAGTGACCTGGCGGAAGATTGTTACCTTCTCGATCAGCCCCTGCAAAGCACGAACATGGATTGAGAAGGAAGTGTCATTTGCAGCTGTCTCAAGTGCCTTCTGCTCATTCTCGCGAAGCTCCTCGATCCAAATAGCGACAACCTTCTCCAGCTTAGAGCCAGCAAGGAAGCAGAAAGAAGCATCTTTGCGAAGGCTCTTATCGTCCGAGGCCCGAATTTGTTCTTCTAAACGGTCACCGAGAGCGTCACAAAGATCAGCAAACTCCTTTTCTTCAGCGAAGGTGCACAGTGCTGCCATAACTTCCTTCCAGTTAGACAGGTCTGCATTGTACACAACATCCCAAAGATTCTTGCCAACAATGGATGCTAGCAAGCGAACATAGTTCGGACTCTCTGTCTGTTTGGAGAAATAGTGCTCCTGCGCCTTTGCAATGCACTTCTGTCCTCCGCAGATAGCAATCATAAAAGCATCGGACAAGCGATCTTCCTTGAGAGCGACATCCAGTGCCTTCTCAAAGTCACCGAGGAGCAATGCCCTCGTGATGCCCTTGTCTGCTTCCGTCTCAGAGCCATTGAAGATATGGAATGGGTTGTTAGTCTTGGCCCCTTTCGACGCAGCCAGGTCGGACAAGAAGTTGTCGGCTTCAGGGCTTGCGTCAAACATTGACTGCAAGCGTTTGTGCTTCTTCGCCCCCGGCCCGCGGGAGGCTTTAGGCGATTCTCCATTAGTTTCCTCCTTACCCAAGCCAAGGTTAGCCAGTTTCTCAGCAGCCTCATCAGCAGATTGGTCCTGGAACCCGAGGTATTCAGCAAGTCCCTTACGGGGATTCTCAGAGATCAAAGCCTCGATAACCTTCCAGTCAGCCTTCTCTTCCTCGGTAGAGGCGTTGGCAGCTCTGGTTTCGCAAATGCTTCGAAGATCGCCCTCCTTGAGAGCATTCTCAAAGGTCTCAGTAGACTGTCCAACAGCCTCATCTACCTCGAATGGAGTAATCTTGATCTTGGAGGCACGTTGGCCCTTCTCCACCAAGTTGACAGAAACAACCCTGCCTCCAAAGCCGAAAGTGGCACCACAGGGTCTCTCAAGCCACTTAGGGGCCTTGGGCAATGAGAAGCTCGAGACCTGCGGCTGGGTCTGTGCCTTTGCAAAGAAGTCCTCCCCATCAAGTGCCTGGTTCTGGTCTGCAATGGCTTGAGCAGATTCAGTGCTGGTGTTTTGAATAGTTTGGACTGCAATCTTGCCATCGAACGAAGCTGTGGCGAAGAAGTTAGGGTTATGAGGGTTCCAGCGAGTCTGGAAAGTCCAGTTTGTGACGACAGGGAATTCGCCATAGGCGTGACCTGTTTGTGGGTTCCAGCAGAGTGTGCGATTGTCTTTTCCAGAAGAGAGAAGCAGATCGGGGTCGTGGCTACACCATGAAAGCGACAAGACGCCGGATTCGTGTCCTTTGAGGACCTATAGAACGTCAGTGATAACCAAATCCCTATGTGCTAGTACTGAGATGCCCAAGCTTACCCTTTCTGGAGCGTGAGAATTGCGGAGATCCCAGACATAGATCATAGGATCCGACTCCAATGGCGTCGCCGTAACGAGTTTTGTAGGCTATATCATGTTAGAAACCACGTCGGATTCCAGGGTGATGGACACAGGCATCTCACCTTCTCAGGATCCCAAGCAACGGAACTGACAGCTTTACGACCCATATTGTTGAGAGTCAAGCTCTCCTTCTTCGTTTTGACATCCCAAACAGTTACAAACCCTGCACTGCTGCCGGTAACCAAGATATGTGCAACCTTCTTATTCCAGTCCAAACATTCAATATCATCCGCACGGGCAGCAGAACCGAGTCGGTATGGGTTTGCGATATTATTCAAATCGGAGATGTACAGCTATTCCGGACTATTAGCAATGTATTCCTGCAGATTTTCAGTCCCAGCTTGGTCAAGTACCTCTCCTTTTGCACCACCGGTGGCCAACAAATTGGAATGTTTGGGGTTGAATTGGAGGGCCTTGATGGCGCCTGAGTGTTTAGAGGTCCTCGAGATGACGGTCTCACTTTCTAATAATCAGCCAATGGAACAATACATGAATGACGCTTGCTTCGGGAAACACACCTCGAACCACTGATCAGTTTATCGGCGTCCCACAAGTCCAGTGACCCGTTCTCCAAAGCACCAGCTATTACTCCCCGTGTGTTATCATCGGATGGGGTCCAGGCTATGTCATTGAAACTATATAAGCGATCGTTAGTACATCACGCCAGCATCGTAAATTGGGGGCGTAAAGTAATAGTACCCGGAGTCTGTATCAAACTTCGCAATCGGCTGCAACTCTTCGCCAGCACTCTGACGGTCCAGGCCCAGGTCCCACAGCTCAAGACATGTTTCGTTGGAGAAGTCAACGTCGACTGCGCCGGCCCGAGTACCGGTAGCAATCAATGGCGATGCCGCACCGGGAGACCAGGCAAATGTGGCTGTCCGGGGAATCTCCCTCAGACGAACCATGTTGAAAGGAAAGGAGCGGAAGTAATGAGAGGTATAGATTAGGAGATAACCAGACTAAGGAACGGTCTGGCAGCAACTATCATAAAACAGGGAATCGACAAATTATTAGAACTAAAAGACGAAAGAGATAATTCCAAACGTAACCTCCCCTCCCAAACGAGACCAGAGGGGTGTATGAAAATTGCCAAGTAGCAGCGGGATGCGATCGAGACGTCAACTGCACTGATCCCAATCAACCAAGTGTCCTCCTGGAGGCACTGGGGCGATTGGCGCCTAACCCGTTCGGGCGCTCGCCAAAACACCCGCGGAGGCACGTGATATCAGGTTGCTCGGACCAGAAAGTCTGGGCAAGGTATCATCCGTAGAGAGCTGCGAAAGAGCGTGACATTTGTGACTGGGGCAGAGCCCTCTTACCATTAGCTACAACTCTATGGTGCGATAAGCTCTCCAGCTGCAACATTACCGAGCTTTCGACCAGATACACCATGAGCGAAGCGGCGCGCTTGAAATGTACCGTCTATGTGGGGGGTCTCGACCAGACGGTTACCGTGCAGACGCTGGCCGAGGCATTCGTTCCCTTCGGCGAAGTTGTTGATATTACGCTCCCGAAGCCCGACGTTCCTAACTCGAATGAGCTCCATCGTGGATTTGGCTATGTGGAATTTGATGTACCTGAAGATGCAAAAGAAGCGATCGACAACATGGATGGAAGCGAGCTCTATGGGCGCACGATCAAAGTCGCTGCCGCAAAGCCACAGAAGGATAGCAATGAAGGCCTAGGAAGCAAGACGGCGATCTGGGAACAGGTGCGGAAGGAGATTCAGCTTTGTTACGAGCATATTGCTAACTACGCATGTGCAGGAGGGCTACTTGGCCAAATATGCAGTCGATGAGGAGGATAAGTTGGCGGCAGAGCAGGCTCAAACAGCAGCCAACAATCATTCTAATGACCCTATGCAAGGATTGGAAGAGCTGGACGTCGCTGGTCCGAAGCCCGAATAAGCTCTAAAGACTCGAAGATCATTGAAACAGGAAGCCGTGCGACAGTAATATTGCAATATTACTCCATCAGAACCCTCCGTTCAAGCCGTACTATATACACGCGCTCCAACCGAGTTTTTTTTTAAAAAAAAAAGGTCAATTTCTCCCGCGACATCAACTTTCCAGTGAATAATACAGACCGCCGACAAAAATCACACCAAGGATCGCCATTGCAATTGAAATATGGTAATACACTTTAGTGCTCACGGCTCTCAGGGCTGTTGCGGCTAAGACGGAGAGTCTTGTCGGTCATGAGCTTCTTGCCGCTGGAGTAGACAGCAGCTCCAAGAGCGACGCTAGAAGAAATTGCGTCAGCATTAGGGCAGGTTTAGTCTGGGGAGGTAGTAACTGGAGGGGGGTTGATCATGTAATAGAGTTCACAGAATCTCAAGGCAGTAAACATACCCAAGGACGATACCTAATAGTAGAATGGTTAGACACAGTGTGGTTCCATGGAAAAACCTCAGATCGATGACATACCGAGAGGAATCAACTCCGGGGGGACCCTCTTGAGGGTGCGCAGACGTTGGGAGATAGTGTGAGCTGTAGCTTTCAGTTAGTCCAATTCTATCTCTAACCGAGTCCCCTACAATCCAAATTCAATTGCAGGTCATTAGGGTTCCCATACCGCTCTGGGCCTCCTTCTATAGCGATCGTTAGCTGACAGGACTCGAAGCCGTTTTTTCCCGGAGCGAAGAACACCAAAAGCCACTTACAGGAGTAGGGAAAGCAAAAGGCCGAGAGGCCTGCATCCGCATGACACGAGTGGGGAACATGGTGACGGTGGACGTTGGTGTGGGAGCAGAGATGGTGGTGGGATGAAGATCAGATGTGGTGACGGAAGCTCAGGACGTTTGAAGGGGAGGTTTGAGTAGTACTGCCTTAGGCTGGATTCGGGTGTTTAGGAAATCTTGCCGCATGAGTGGCTCGCTAGACCGCCCGCGGTCACTCCCGGATTCACTGCTTCACGGGATCATTCCACCACTCACTGGCGCAAACCTCACCCCATCTTCCTTCTCCAACTCCCCTCTCATCCACGCCCAACCCACCCCATATACCCTTTTTAAATATATTCTAGAGACCTTTCTGTCTCCTTACAGTCAAGATGGGTGCTATTCCTGAGGCCGATCCCGATGAGCCCATGGAGACCAAGCCCTTCAAGTTCGTCACTGGTGAGCTTAATCGGAGCCAATCTCGAGGTTTAGAGCCTCAAATTAGAGTCAATTGCTAACTTAAGTGCAGCTGGTACGTGATAGTTAGGCTTATTATCGATTGGATCGCTCTCAATGCCGCCGCAGTCGAGGTTTTCATGTCTGGTGGAGTCCATGCGTGGTGCTAACAACTTCTGATGTAACAGGCTATGATGCCCGTTTCCCCCAGATGAACCAGTACGTAACCCTCAATGATCTACACCTCAATTCCTTTTTAGATAATTGCTAATATCATTCCTCATTTAAGGACCAAGCACTGCTGGCAAAACTATGTTGACTACCACAAGTGCGTCACTGCCAAGGGCGAGGATTTCCGCCCATGCCGTCAGGTATGTCACTTTTCTCCGTATCCCCGACGTGCTACGCAAAGAAAACCCAATTTGCTCGTAGAGATAGACGGGTTAACCATTGAACCAGTTCTACCACGCTTTCCGCTCCCTGTGCCCCAAGGCCTGGACTGACCGCTGGGATACTCAACGCGGTATGTAAATTTCTATCCCAAATAGTCCAAACTGCCCCATCAGCGACTAATCTCCACCCAACAGAGTCTGGCAACTTCCCTGTTCGCCTGGACCACTAGACGAGTAACAAGTCATTGTTGATTGATTTTCCAAGCATTTTTTGTGTCAACATGTACTCTACCTGATCAAAGCGGGAATACAAAACTGTCCCTTGGATTGACTCGGGAGAAGAATATATATAGATTCGCCGTAGTTGAAAATCCATTGTACTCCTATTCTGGTCTATCTAGCGTCCTTCGCGTATACAGAATAGTTCACGATTACTGTATGTTGCCTACCCTTAGCGCCGCCCCATTTCAGCCAATACTAGTAGAGATATCGGTAAGCCGAATATGTAAGAGCATTTGAGTTAAATGCCAACCCCGGTTGTCAACCTAGTAATATTCTTCTATCTGGTATCCAACCTAACGAACCATTCTTTCTATTTTAATTCAAAAACCTAGCCAATACACAACTAACAAAAATCAGTGCTGCAACCGCGAAGTTACTTCCGGCACTGAGACAGTCTATGGTAGATAAACAATTGCTGAAGCAAAGAACTGATACCCGGTATATTTCAACCAGGTTGGCCCAATGCGAGGGTATCTCGGTGCGGTCAACGGACAGCACTCGCAGAAATCGAGGAGCCAAAAAGGCCAGCTAAATCACACAGGGGCATGAGAAATATGAAAGCAGCACACACAGAAAAGGTATGTACACCAGATAAAACCAACTTTTTTTGCCCTCCCAATGCTTTCGCCAAAGAAACATATACAAAAAGATAAAAAAGAAAAAGAAAAGGGATAAAAGGAGAAACCTGTTTATCGCAAGATTGAGCGAATCAGAAATATGTGAAAACAAGATGGATGAACTAAAAAAAAAACACTCCATCTACGCTGTGTGCTTCTCCTCGGAGACGCCCTTCAGCAGACGATAGAGTTTCTTATGCTCTTCCAGGAAGATGAATGTAGCGATAGTATGGGGGCCTAGGCGGATAAAACTGGGGACCCAGCCGCGGAAGGCCCAGGCAAGGCCTTCCTTGCGGGTGATGTCTCGTAAGAGACCCACGATGTTGTGGCCATGGCTCTCAGCGGGGGAAGCGCTCATCACACGGGTCTTGATCACGTCCACGGGGCTGCAGACTGTCGTGGCGACGAAACCGGCCAAGAACGAAGCAGTGAAATGGGTACCCAGGTTATCGGACATACCGAACCTGTCGATACAGAGACGCTTGAAGGTGTCGTAAGAGGCCAATTGCGAGGATGTCATCAGTACAGCACGAGTCGAGTTGGGCCAAACGCCACGGAATAAACTTCCAGGGCCTTCGTGACGGGTCATCTGTACCAGTCCGTGGAAGGCATGCTTGTAGTTACGGCGTTGCTCTATGGGGAGAGCTGCGTCGGACTGCATGCGCACGTTCATAACGTCGGCCGGATTTCCTGCGATACCACCAAGGAAACCGGATGTGCAGGCCATTCCGACCAGGGTGAGAGTGCTGGCGGGTGCATCGGGCGATGTGAAACGCGATTTCAGCTCTTCGTATATACCGAAGCGAGTGGTGGAATACGTTATCTGTCGCAGGAGCGCGGCCGAAAGCTACATGGTTGTTGCACTGTGAGCAAGAGGACACACACACTCTCTCTCTTTCTCTCCTTCCCATTTCCCCTGGGACCCACACAGGTTGAACGTACCCCTCTATATAAACCCGTAATTCCATCACTCTTAATAACATGGCCAAAGGTGCCCAACATGGTGGTGGGCGCTCCGGGCCCACGTGTTTGCAAGCGAACCTAGTTTTTCCCACACGCCATCGATTAGCGTCACGGTGACGCGAGAGAAAATAGGGACATGGGCAGAAAAATGCATGACACAGCCGATAAAGTCTAGGAATAATTTACCTTCACTGCAAAATTAATGTTAGCTAAATCGCATTCCAGAGAAAATAATTTCGTCAAGAAAATAGCTATATATTGAGGACTTACCCAGGTCCAAAGGGTGCGTCACAGCGGCCGCAAAACATGATGCAGAGCCACCGAACCAGAATGGATAATGTACTTTTTTTACGGGAACAACAGCCCGGGGAGGGTGCGACATCTCCAGCTTTGCGCTGCTGGCCATCTTTGGGGACAAGATGTGAACAATGCAGCGAGGGGGATGAGAGTGGAGAGTGTATTGAAGCGATTTCGAAAGGCGACTTTCGAGGCTAGCCCTCAGGTACCTAAATGTCTTAGACTCGTTTCGTACCTCACGGGAAATCCTAAAATGCGTCGGAGACTTGATCTATCTCCGAGCCCGCAGCGGTGTTCGGCAGCATAACCGGTGCGGGTGGCAAACAGCCAATCATGCACTCGGTTTCGGTCGGGCAAACGGTAACCCTCGGTAATACAGTGGAAGGAAGCAGGGATATCCGCGGCCACATTCTTCGCGAAGAAGGCGTCTTGGAACGCTGGTCGACATGAACAAGGTCGGTCCTTAGAATTACCGCCGATGACCCTCATTCCAACGCTTTATACCAGATGACATCAGGCCTCCTTTCATGAGCTGATGACAGAGTATAGGGCCTATTCAAGAGCCAAGTGAAAGCGATTGCAGGGATGTCTGTATTTGACTAGGTAGATCACATTTCCAGCCAGAAGCAGATTAGTGAAGCCATGCGGTAATCTGGAGAACATGTGGAGACAAAGAAACAGCTTGAATGCCTGGAATAAGTCTAAATCAAGCTCTGTTTCGACAACAGGGTCGCATCGCCGTCAAACCTTGCCCCGCAATAATGCTAAGTACATGCACTTCCTAAGTTTGGTCTTTGTGCTTCGGATTTAGGAATTAGAAATGCATTCAACTCCTGCCTCCCCTTCCAGAATTTTGAAAGAGAGAGTCGTATTGACCAGTGTCATCCCTTTCAATCTCTTCACGGCTATTTGAACCTGTAAAAGTAACGTAGTCTACGGGGTAATGAACCAAACATGTCGATCGGAACAAATCCGGAGAGGATTGCTATGGATGGACACAGCTGCAGAAGAGGTATTGGACCATTTCTAGCCTCAAGCACCATGGGTGCCATTTGACCTGTTTCATTCATTTCGAGTTTCTCTATGGTGATTTAGTCTGACATGTTCATATAAGCCCTTAGGGATACAAAGCCAATCTAACATTGGCCAACTCGACGAAAGGCTGCTATCGACTCGTATAAGCAAGGTAAAATCCCATTCGCGCCGCTGTTCCCTAACCGAAAACTCCGTCCAGATGCTTGAAAGAGCAATTATTGAGTATGAAAGCGTACTTTTCCCGTTGATATTTGTTTTTCCAGTTTGCACTTTTGTGCCCCTTACCATCAATGGCTCGGGTACACGTCAGTATCTCAAAAAAAAAGAGAGATCAATTAAAACCCATATCCACCACCGCCATATGGAGTTGCACCGTACGGGGTTGCTGCGCTTGCTCCCCAAGCGCTTGCGCCGCCATTAGCGTAAGCAGTGAAGCCTCCATCAATACCCTCTGGAGGCTCATATGCATCTGGACTGCGTACACCCATCATATCTTCATCCTCCCCACCCATACCGCCATTGCGATCGCCGTCACCAGTGCCAGAGAGAGCCGAAATAACAGACGCAAGCTTGCGTTGTAAAACGGTGATCCCTTGCTGGATGATCATATCCGGCTCAAGGACGCCGACGCTCTCGACATCGATATAAAAGTTGGTGGGTTGCGCATCGTAATCGAAGGGTTGGTCTGGTGGAGCGGCGTGTTCCCAGGCAGCATTGTGGGAGACGGGCCTACTTCTATTAGTACTAGAGAACCCTTCTCCTAGAGACATTCAGTGAAGAAATGAGTGATGCTGCTTACCATTCTTTTATAGGATCCTCTTCGTACCAATAATCCACATGCTTGAGGTTATTGTGCGGGTCATATTCGAAACCAACTGCTGCAGTGGGCATCCATTTGGCATGTTCTTTGGCAATACCCTTCTTGGCGATACAAGTCATTTTAAGCTCTTGCCCACGTCGCAATTTACAGATCAGGGGTCCATTGCCTTCTGGGTCGGTGATAACCGGATTCCCGACCCATTCGTTCGCCCGTTCGCCACTGACCACTAAATCCCGCGCATATACGCGCATAATGTCATCGCCGGTGCAGCGTGCATGTAAAGTGAGCGTCACGCTGCACCGCGCGCAGTGGTCCTCACATTCGCAGTCACGAGTATACTCAACATCCTGGTCACAATTCTTGGAATTAAGAGGGATGAGGCCCAGTCGGTGGGCAAGGAACTCGTCTGGGAGCACAGAGGTGTTCTTCTCGACTTCAACTAGATCGATAGCGATAGTGGGAACTTCTGCAAGCATGGCTCGGCGGAGAGAGTTGGCGAAGGCGAGATCGACGGAGCTGAGTTTGAAATCGACTCGGTAGGGTTCAGCCTACACATCTGTTAATCCCTAAGGGCTCGTTTTGGCACTTTACTTCATGATTTGGCTTGGCGTTCAAAGAATTTTTTTTGACCATACCTCTCGCACTGTGACCTGGGGCCCTGTAGGCTCAATGTCCATTTCATAGTCCATGTTGGCGACGAGGCGGCGGTGCGGGCTGCCAACTTTGAGTTGGAAACGGTGACTCTCAAAGATTTAACTATTACGCAAATCGAGTGTAGAATAAAGTTGTTATGATAAGTGAGGTCTTGGTCGGTTAAAGATGAAAGGAAGGTGATTAGGAGCTGGGTTTTGAAGAAGGGCGTAAGTCGCGAACGTTGAGTTCGGCTCCAAACTGAAGTTCCGCGCTTTGCCTGTTTTGGTATCTATCAGATTTATGACTGAGTATTGCCTCATTCATCATTTAAACTACTGGTAAACAGATAAGCAATGATTCGAATAAAGTTATATTGTCTAATATCTATGTCTATTGCTTCACCTAATAGGTATGTATATGCAAGATGATACGAAAGAGATTACTCATGTCTACGTGATCAATAAGAAAAATTTTGCTGGTTAACCTCGCAACCATCTCAGTCGCTTGGAGAGTAGTCTTTTTTTGGTGGGGTTTTTTTTCTTCTCTTCTTGACTCCTATTTTGCATGAGTAAAAGGCCAGATCATCAACAAAGGCACAAGCAGACCCATGTCACCAGCAGGCCAATTGCTCTAACCGCATAGGCGGTGTCGCAAAAAGAGCTGTAAGCAGATGGCTAAACCATATCAGAGTCAAAAGCAAATTTTGGTATCCAGATAACCAAATGTCCTCTCTAAGAGCAGGAATCGATAATGATGTTCAAGCGACATCAGTTGCAACTTTTCGTCCGTCCACGCCAGCGCTGTCCACTGCGCTTCTAACTCTCTATTCGACGGATCGTATATCTATAATAGTGAGTGTGTGAATCTGATGCCACGCGCATATCCTCCCGAGTCGCCAAGTGGGTATGTCAAGCAAGGCACGTAATGACAACTCGAACTCCAGAATAGCACCGCCAACCATTACAAGAAAGGATGTTCAGACAAGAGAAGGCAAGCAAGAAGGTAAATCGATATGGAAAGATTTTATCAAGGAGAAAGGAAAGAATCACGTCAAGTCGTAACGGGAAGACCAAGAGATCGAAGATGATCTTCCAGGGGCTCCTCGCCTATTCAGGTCCGGGTACGGAAGATCAGGCAAGGTACGGCAGTCGCTACCGTTTCATGGAACTGCGATTCAATGCCTCTAAGAGCTCTGGACGGCTCGCAAGAGAAGCTGCGGCTTGTGCATAGGAGACCCATTGGCGCTTCCGTTTGTGCATTTCTGGCCACTGCGCCTCCTCACGGTCAACGGTGACCTCAAAGAATTGGTAAGATGCCTTGGGTGCATGCGACGTCAGCAGAGTAGATGGGCGCATGTCAGGGATCATTCCCAAATCTCTAAGGACTGTGCAAATTATGCCACCCTCCTCCCAGGCCTCTCTACAAGCAGCTTGCTGAGCAGTTTCTTCATCCGTTTCCCATCCACCTTTGGGAAGTACCCAACCACCTCGTCCCGCAGATTGAATCATAAGCACCTGTGATTTATCGGTCGACAGAGGAACCACACCGGCCACAAGACGCTCGCCTTTCGATCCATATCCTATAGTTGATATATCTGTTAGCAATGATATACGCGCCAGAGGTAACGATAGCAAAGAGGGAATATGATTGAAAGTGACGCACGTAATTCGAACAGGGCACGTAGAGGGGTACAATTGGGCCCACGTGTCTCCAGGGATAATCACTTACGTTGGTTTTTCCGTCCTGTCCGGGACTCCATTGACCGAGTTTGATCCACCATCTTGGATCAAGACACACAGCAAATAGGCCAAACAATAAGAACCCTCTACGCCACCTGGGCCAGATAGGCTATAGACAGAGGGATTGGATAAATCGGTAATGTGCAGTGCGAGCTACAGTTCACGCGACAAGGAACCAAAGGAGTGTATGGTTTGCGGAAAGTCAAAGAGAAGGTTGTCAATGACACAATGACGAGGTGAAGTATATGGGGCTAGAAGTCCGGAGATGAACTTTTTAAACTTCAAAACGACGGATATTCTGAGCCAAAAAGAAAGAACCAGACTGGTGAATGAGAGCTGGTTCAGGACCCGTCGACCCTAATTTTTTTTCTACCTCCGAAATTTGGAAAGCGAGGCGGTCGAGTAAAAAAAAAGTAGGGAATTTTTTTTGGAGGGGAAAGATTGGAAAAAAAAAAAAGCTTCAGGAACTAGGTGTCCCCGTTCACTCCCGCAGCGGACGGGAACCTCGAAGGAGATATGAGGGTATAAGAAGACATGGTAATCAGGAGGGCATCATAGAAATAAGAGAAAAAGGATAGAGGGACAGGAAATGGGAGGAACGGAGGGGGAGGCGAGAGAACGGGGAATCAGAGACAGCTTAGGTTGGGAGTATAATGGGCGGCGCGGTCCGGCAGGACGAGTCGCTCTCTCTCGCCCGGAGCGGACTTTGCTGGGCGGTTCTTACGGGTACGTACGGTACCCTCATTCGGCCTCAATGGGTAATGGACTGGTCCGCATTTGTGTGTGCGGTGGGCATGCTTGGTATTACCGAGACAATACCGACCTCCGGTATGCCTCCCCTTAATCCCGTCTCCAGTTATCTTGAATGTATTATAATAATTTATTTTGAGTCTTATTTCTGGAAAATTTACCCCCCAGTTCGTTTCTTTAATAATTATTATTATGCTCTTTTCTTTTGTTTTAATCTAGTAAACTTCTACTCCGTAGTTTTTTACTCCTTTTTTTATTTTTTAAAAAAAAGGAAAGTTATATTATTAGTATTCTAGAAGGCCCATCTCCTTTTTTTCCCCCTAACCCTTTCCCCAGTCAACTCGTAGGTATTGTATTGTTGGATGGAATGTAGCGAACTTGTGGAGTGACTGGCGCATTGTATCCAGGGATTTTTGGAGAGGCAAACCGACAGATGAGGTAAGCATCTTTCCATTTCCATAGTAATGAGGTACTGACTCCTGAGTCTTCCGATGCATTGCGGACCTCGTCGGTTCCACAGTAGCCTCTTGGTCACCCAAGGGACCACACAAATCTGAAAGCGAAGTCGGGAGTACCACAGTGATGGGGTGAAATGATCATTCACACCCGGTATGCTACTTAGACCCTGTCAGGAACTCGGCTCTTTTGTTGTTACATACAGTCTTCTATGTATGCATGCACATGCAATACAAAAAGCGCCACATAAAAGCTCTCTCAGATCCAGTGTGAGTGGATAAAAAAAGGTTCCTTCATCATGTCGAAAGGGACTGGATTAAGTTCTGTCCGTCTCCATCGGACCTAACCCTTTGTCTGACGAAGTACCTAAACGACGATGGCCGCCACAAGCGCGCCGCATTCGTTGCTCGAATGGTATCGGGAGTGATGGTATAGGACTTAGGGTGTAAAGTACAGGTCGGAACTTGAGGGTAGGATAGAACTATAAGTTCCTCTAAATTAACCTTTTATGGCTTGCACCCTTCTAACCAGAAAGAAAAAAAAAAAAAAAAAAGAGCAGAAAGAAGTCCGTTCATCCTCACATTTTGGTACCAGCAATTAACAGACCACTAGTCACACACTGCAATCAAAAATAACTAATCACCATGAGTCCTCCCAGATTTAGGATCGATCCACATGGTTAACCAACTTTGGACAGCGAATAGGTACACCTATGTGATAATCAGAACAAATAGTTGTACTAATCAAAGTAATCGATTATTTCTTTGTGGAACGAGGCCATAGAATAACCAGCAGCAGGCAGATTTCCCACGATCTCCTCTGGACCTCGTTGCACGGACGCGTCCTTTGCATGGAGCCTGTGTCCATGGTTCAAGGTTACCCTCTTTTTCTTAGGTAGCAGAATACACACCTACACACCTGCCTTTGTGTGGCCGCTAGTGTATCCCTACATTGCATGCAGTAGACGTGAGGAGCGAGTTATTGTACCTATATACGGAGTACATTTTTTCTTATACGTTCCCGTAGAGATGCATCAGTGTGTCAATTTTTGGGGATCTTGGGAATCGTAAGTGGGTAAGATTGTGGCCGTCTCCTTTATTTTGGCTTGGTTTATTTTATTTTATTTTTTTCTTCCCTGTTTTATGTGGTGATTACTCGTCGGCACTCTGATCCCCCTTGTCATCCAGACAAGCCTTAGGATCATTGGGTACCGTCCAGCATGCCTGCATACATTATTAGTCTTCAAAATTAACATCACAGAATGACTGATCCAACTAAATGCGGGGCTCCAACAACGACATTTCAGTCCTTGCTGCGCGCTTTTCTTTTCTTTTCTATTTATTTATTTATTTATTTTTTCTTTTTTTACTTTCTTTACCTTCGACGACACGAAAGGAGGGGGGAGGGGAAATCTGCCTTTCAGACGTCAAAAGTTTAACCCAATTCAGATCTCGCCTCATCCATTAAATGTATCAATGGCGATGATGTAGGTGTACATGCTATTTGAACCTATGGGGGATTTGTAGATCACGGCCAGGGTGTTAGGAGGGGAGTGTTACTTAAGATAGTGCGGGCTAAAACTACGAAGGATTTCGGACTACCAAAGAAGGTATGCCTATCGTATTACAGGGTGACCCGGTCAGATTGGGAAAGGCGACGGTGGCGATTGAATAGAGAAGTGACAACACAGCAATTAGCTCTCTAGTTAATGCGGATCTTTTGTGTCCATACTGGACGTTAGGGATAACTCGACATGTGATGTCATGACCCCTTCTGAGATGGTAAACTGGATTGAATGAAACCACTTGAAACTGGATGATGGATCGGCTGAGACAAGGTTCAATGGATTGTCGCAGCGCAACATTCCAACGGCCATCAGTAATAAGGATTGACCGTTGGGACACTTGGCCAACTTCCCATTTCAGAGTCAGGGACACCCAATGAACATGGACCTTTCGTATCGTATGTATCGTACCGGAGGTTTTCATTACTAACCCTTTTGGCCTCCTGTACTGTACGGACTCATGGTAGGTAGTAGTACCTTAGTGTTAATATCCCGGGCAATGGACTATATCCATCCATCCATTCTTAGGTAGGTATCAGGTCATAGCAATCTGTACCTGGTTAAAAATGGCAAAATAAGTCAGCTAATCTATGGCGAATCCATGTCAATGCCTTACTGGTGGTGCCACTCAGTAGTCCCGTTGTTGTCAGATCCCCAGGACCTTTTTGTCACATTTTATAGGCTCAGGCACTGCACGTCCCTAATATAGTGTATGGGGTACTTCCCCATCCTGCTAGTAGTAGGTAGTACTGTAGTGACAGCATTCCCGAGGTCCCTAGATACGGTAGTACCTACAAGGAAGGTATCCCAATGTACCTATAGCCCAAAACGGGTTTTGATATATCAAGTCATATGAACAGAAATGTAGATTCTCTTCACATAGACGTGAGTACAGTACAATCAAATCAAATGGGCCCCGTTACGACTACTCGACCCAACACAGAGTTTCTTAGCAAACAGGGATTATGCAAAAGGGGTTGAGGCAACTTGAGCTCTGCACGCTCGGATCCTCTTCTAGAAGCATCACGAAGGTCATTCGCAGTGCTTGGCAGCTGCTCGTGGTGATCTCTGGTGATCTTTCAATCGAATGATTTCTGTTTATTTCATATCTATCGCTTTTCTGAGCCATCCCATCCCATCCCAAACCTTGTGCTCGGAAGTAACATCAAAGGGTACGAGAGGTACGGGGGTGATTGTTTCCCTTGATGCTGGCTGAAGTAGTATGTATTACATACAGTACGTGTGTGTTCCGGTAGTTATCCAAAGGCATACGAGCTGATAAACTGATAATCAGTCTTCTTTAACCACCAGCTTAAACATCCCTCTGTTCTTCCTTGACGCCGAAGTCCATTTGCAGATAGATCACACCCTCATCTGATTCGGTTTTTTAACTTCCCTTGGTTTTCCTCAAAAAAAGAATTTCGGATTTTCCCACCCCCTCAATTTTTTTTTTATATTTTCTTTTATTGTTAGTTTTGTTTTTCTCCCTTGGTTTTTCCCGCCTTGAGCGCCAAACGATAATAACCGCACCACATCCACCACTGACTGCTAATTGAAACTATGGGATCCATCGTTGACGCCGAACAAGCCAGGAAATTGTCGCTTTTCCGGCCTCTTGGTAAGCAGCCAGTCAGATGATATTCCCTTTCCCCGTGCAATCATTATTGGCTCTCATCCACCCTTCTTGAACCCCGATACTCTCTGCCCCTCAGCGACACATTCCCTGCCCCTCTTCCGCGGCGATGGTTTCTTGGCCATCGCCCGTACGGGGCCTATCGTGATCCTTTGATCATGTTCTTTACTAATGCCCTTCCTTACAACTAATGCATGCCTGTACTCCCTTTTCTTTCATCGCTATTGTCGTTGGATCGATCTCCATGACCAACGGACATGGGAACCCCACAATTCGATGCTGATCTCGACATGCAGGTTACCAGCGCAACTCATGTGGCTACTGTAAATCCAACAATGGAAGTGAGTATCTCTGGCACATGTCCCTTCCCTCCCTCTCGCAATGGATGGTTCTGCTACCATCCAGTGTATCGAAGGTCCTTCTAATATGTATCCACTGCAGGCGCGTCGTACTATACTAGCTCTGTATCAGTACGCCCCGTCCACTATGAGGAACTTGTCAACCGTGGGTGGAGACGGTACGTTATGTTTCTATCGCTCGCTTGATGGAAAAGTACGTGGCAACCAGTTGCTGACACCTATTCCAGATCAGGGACGCTCTACTACAAGCAGAACCTGCAGAGATCATGTTGTCCGCACTATACGATGAGGTGTGCACAAGGCAACCGAGGGTAATCTATCTCGACTGTGGTCCACTAACCTATTGATTAGACTTGAGGCAACCGCCTTTAAGCCGCGGAAGGATCAGCGCAAAGCGATCAATCGCTGGAACAAGTTCGTCTTGGGACCGGAATACATCCGAAGGGCGGCATATCTGTGCCCTAAAACACGGGAGTAAGTCCATCGGCTATGATCCAACAGTGAAAACGTGGTTAACACCATATGTTCTCAGAGAAAAGAAACACCGGAAGTGCAATTTCAACATCCTTACGGCCGTTCATGAAGCTGAATATAGCAATGTGAAGCGGCCCATCGATCCCAAGACCAAGAAATACTTAGAACCTGCTCATCGATTTGAGGTCAACATAGAGGGGGATTCTGTATCTCAGGCAAAGTAGGTGGCATCTAATTCCTTGGCATATAACTTTTGCTTATAACCCTAGATATGAGCTGTTCCTCAAATACCAGACCAAGGTCCACAAGGAAAACGTCTCCACGTGGCAGCAGAAGGACTTCAAACGGTTCCTTTGTTCGGGCCTGAAGCGTTCTCCGGCAGACCCCAAGTCTACTGAGAAGAAACTAGGATCATGGCATCAGTGCTACCGTCTAGATGGGAAGCTCATAGCGGTTGCAGTCTTGGACTTGATGCCGAGCGGCGTGAGCTCCGTGTACATCTTGTGAGTTTTGTTTACTCATGAGGCATTCGAGAAACAACTGACAACCGAAGCTATGATCCGGACTACGAACAATGGGAGTTCGGGAAAATCAGCGCCCTAAGGGAGATTGCCCTCTCTGTTGAAGGTAGTTACCAGTATTACTACATGGGTATGGTTTTCCCGGCCTCCATCTACGGCCTGTGAAACAGGCTATGGCTAACAACCCTTTTACAGGCTACTATATCCACTCATGCCAGAAGATGCGTTACAAGGGGTCCTTCAGACCTCAGTACATCCTCGGTAAGGACACCCGTAGTGTCAACGAACAAAGCTGACATGCTAACCTGTACAGATCCCGAAAGCTACACGTGGGATCCCCTTGACGACAAATTAGTGAAGAAGCTAGACACGCGTCCATACGTATCGCTCTCGCGTGACCGCCGCCTTGCTGCTGAAGGCACCCCAGAGTCTGCCGGGACGGAGGCCGACGCTGAAATCAATGATGATGAGGTATCTCTCTTCGACCTGCACATGCCCGGTGTCCTGTCTCTAGAGGAAGTAAAGGCTTTGGATCTGGACCACTGGTTACTTCTCGTCCATGGGAGTTTCGTGCATATGATTGTAAGTATATTTCTAAATGAGTTACTCTCTTCCGTTGGCTCCATATTAACATGTACTGCCGCAGGACCTCGTGGGATGGGAGACGATGCCAATGGATAATCCCCAGTCCGTTAAAGGGATTATTGCCGAAATTGCTGCGGTGTTGGGTCCGAAAATAGTCAAGGAGAGTGCCGTCGTATTATTTGACTAGTAGCACCTTTTAGATCTTACTCTTACCCGATGCATATAGAAAAGAAAAGGCCCCATGGGAAAGATATGTTCAAAGAAAGTGTGGAATTCAATCTATATAAGGCATAACCCGTATGTGTAGATTATTGCAGTGGAAACAACCCAACTCCATAAATATATAAATATATATATCATGGTCACAATGTCCTCCAAAACGCCCTGCCAATGATTCAATATAAAGCGCAAGAGAAAAGAAAACCCATCAATGCATCCCAGATAAAAACAGAGAAACCCATGCATAGTATGCCAAGACGGTAACATAAGCCAAATGCACACGCTAAAACACATCCCAGGCATATACAAAAAGACATCAAAAACGATCACCACGTATCAAATCCCATCTATTTAACACATCAATTCAACAGGAGGCCGGGAGGTCTTCGGTGGGGCCTTGCGAATCGGCATCTCAATGGGGCTCATGTCCATGTCCATTTCCAAATCATCCACCATGATGCTCGTATCTTCGACCATGACGGCAGGCAGATTAGGGCTTCCGCCGTGGTCCTCCGGGTGGTAGATGAGGGTGCTGCTTCTGCTGCGCTGTCCGGACATCGAGGCAGGCCAGCTCCCTGTGCGCTTATCCGAGGTCATGGACATCGGGGTACCAGGTTCACCGGTCTGGTTAATACCCTCGCAGACCCCGGATTGGTCGGTCTTTAGCTTAGACAGGGCGCTGGCGAGATCGCTGGCATGCACCTCCTTGTTCGGAGGTTCCTCATTGCGCATAACCCATCCGTGCGGGGGGCTAGGGGGCGGGCTGATGAAGAAGAGCTTGCCAGCATGGGGGGCCTCAAGGAGCTTTGGGCGGCGGGATTCCTCCTCGTCTAAGATTGGGGTAGGTTCTCCGAAGTAGACTCTCGGGCGGACGCTGTGCTCGAGAAGCTGGCCGTCGAGGAGTTTCCGGACGCGCAGGGCGTCTTCTTCGGTGTAGAAGGAACAGAGGAGGCGACGGAGCGAGGGGAGTGGAGAGAATGAGTTCAGGGGCGCGATAGATTCGATTTGTGCGCGGAGGGTAGCGAGGGAGGCGGGTTGGAAAAGGAGGATGTTGCTGAGTTCGGTGATGATGAGGGTATTTGTTGGCTTGGTGGGTTGAGACATTGTTGGAAGATTAGAGAGGTCGAGCGTGAGGGCTGGTCGGGAAGATGCTGAAGATGATCGTGAGGCCCGGTTGGCGCCGAAGGAGGGAGAGACTGGGGTTGACCCCGGAGAAGTGGTGAGTCCAGACATTTTTATGTGATTCGCCGTTTGAGATGCGATGTTAGAGAGGATGGAGGAAGAGATGGAGCGGGAGAGTTTAGAGTGGCGGGGAGACAATCAATGGCAGATAGATAAGTCACGAGATAGCGCCAGTCACTCAGGAACAAGGACAATGACAACGGTCCAGGAGGCGCTCTTTGATATATAATCAATCAGAGTCTCTGTTTTCAACGTGGTTCTGGTAAATTCTATTCTACATCAATGGACGATTCCGTTCGCAACTTATAAACCCAAAAGCAGCATTCCCAACCTAATGTGCTGCGCCTCCCTTGGTCGGCAGTCCAACACTGCCCCCAACACTAGATTACGACTTGTCGGCGCTGGCTCGGTTCCTGACGATCTATCCGTTTTCTCTTTTTTTCTGCCTGTTTTATTTTTCATTTGATTTGATTTGATTTATTTTTTTCCCTTGCCACGGCTCCGCTGTGGCTGGAGAGATGGTCTTTGCCACAAGCCCTTCCGAATGCAGAACCATGACCATCAATAGCAGATTTTGCTCGGTGCTTCGGAATTACGATCATAATTCCTTTCCGGTAATGCTGTAGGGAAGGTGATCAGTTGCGAATGCTTGGAAGTCATCGTCTGATCCTGTCATCAGCAGCAATTGTTCTGAGCTTAATGGACCACTAACCCACCGTCTACTGCGTGTCCAAAGTATGACAAGGCACTATAGGACTGCGAGACACATACCAGCCCCCAATCCTTCCAACAGTTGGATCTCGGAATAAAGCTCTGTCCCCTCCGTGCCAGTGTCATTCCGTGGGTCGGTCCCAGAAAAGGGGGACGCTCCGCAGATTCTAGGACTCCATCGTAGCTCCGCCCCCCCCGGTGGAGATCCGAATTGCCTCATCCTCCGCGTTGTGTCCACGCGTGTGTGGTGCCGATGATGCAGCCCAGGACGCAATAGATGGCGGGTTTCCACTCTAGGCAGTCGAAATCCAAGCTGGCTGATAGCATGCACTACTCATGCACTCCGCTCTAAGCCCCTACGCGAATGATCACCGTACATGCTCGGATATGGGTAGCCGTCTCACCTTGCAGGAGCCATAGCCATACTTTGGCTCAATGCCAAGTTTCACACTACCTATTTGATCACTGGACTCGTAATACCTTCGCCCTCAGTTGCTAGATGTCGCTTTAGCTACGGAGTATATCCGGAGAGGCGTCTCGCCATCAATTGCACTGTCACACCACGAGCCTTTCTGAACATGGCTCAGCGATGCTCCTAACTTGGTACAGTCGGCCATTTTCTTCCCGTACATGCTATTTCTTATGGATTTCTCTCTGTTAATCCTTCCGCCTTTTTTTTTTTGCTTTCAGAATCCATCTGCCTGGCTGCGGACATTGATCGAGCTGTGCTCCAAGGGTTTATGCATAGCCACCACCCCGGAATCTGTCACCTCTAGTGATCCACCCGCATCCGGTGCCTCGCCAAACCACCTTACCAATTCCCAACCTCACCCTACTCAATCTTCATGACGGTATCATGTAACCTAAATGCAAGGAACTCTTCAACATCAGAGTTACAAGGGCGCCTTGCTTATCCTTCACCGTACCACAGCAATCAATTGCAAGCCTACAACCGGGCCTTAAACCTATCCACAAAATACGCCTATGACTACCCCCAGCCCAACTCCCATCAATCTCAAAAGCATACAGCAAGCAATAACCAATATGGAGCCGCAAACTAGCATTCACCACTACCACCTAACCGCTGAGGTGATATCCTCTACCCACATCAATATATAAGCGGGGGCAAACCCTCTGCGCACGGGTAGGCGCAGCAAGCATAGACACTCAACCTCCGATCCTAGGTAACCCAAAGGCCTGGTCTAGCCAGTGATATTATCACCCGTGTTCCACAAACCCAGGGAGGCTCCAAGGGTCCGATTTGTGGCACCATCATCCAGTCGTCCAACATAAGATAGAATAAGGACCTTCCTCTACAAAGACAGCGACCCAGCGGCCAGATTTTCTGCCGCCTGCCCACTTGCACATCGTGGCGATGCAGCTCGTGTCTCCTACGACGAACTGGTCCGCATGCTCGCGCAACCGCTTCAGGCCCGTATCACAGTCCTCTCATGACATCTAGCAAGGCTTGCTACTCCACTGCTACCCGGTAACCCACTAGGGCCTAACCACGGCTATCAAAGACTTGCCAATTGAGGGCTCGTGCCCGTCAAAGTGGGACATGCCTCCGCCGTACAAACGGAGGATGGCCAACCCCGGCGCTGCATATGTAAGTTGTTTCTCTGACCCAAAAAAAAAAAAAAAAAACGGATAGAGATTATCTGGTCATCATACGACATGATCTCGTGGACAGGTTACATCCACATCTGATGTACCGGTGAGCGCCTCGAAAATAAAACCAAATGAAGATATAAATAAAAAAAATGCCGCACAGTAGGCGGTGTTGATCTTACCGTCGAAGCGTGATCTCATACACCACCAGAGCTTAGGAGCTACTGCTGCTATGAGAGGCACCCGTGAGTGAAATCCAGGACGTAAATCCGGGGCATTCTTGGGCTCAGAAGGGGGATATATCAATCTTGAATAGTTATATCTATATTCTGAAAAGCTGTTGTGTCCTACGGACTCAAGTAGGAAATAAATAACACCGGGTGATGGATTGATTATAGCTCTTGCTTATCTGACTCTTGAGAACTAACGTAATCCACGGCCGAACCACGAATACGGCCGAACCGCGAATTTCTATTTCTTTCCTAACCAATATTCATTCACGCGTCAATTCTTTACCACTACTATCCAAAATGCCGCTTTCTAAAGAAACTCGAATGCAGATGGCTATTACTGCATATAAAAATAAAAAAATTAAATCAAAATTGAAGGCTGCCAGAACTTTTGGTGTACCTGAAAGCACCCTTCGCGAGCGGCTTGCTGGTATTAAACCACGGTCAGAAACACGCGCCAATAGTCATAAATTGACTATTATTGAAGAGGAAGTTCTTCTAAACAGACTTCTAGATGCAGATAAACGAGGATTTCCAATTCGGCCAGAGTTCCTGCGTGGAATGGCGCAGATTTTACTTCGTGAAAGAACACAAGATTCCACTGCATCTCTTGGAGTTAACTGGGCTTATTCCTTTACTAAACGCCGTCCTGAGCTACGCACACGATATACAAGACGTATAACATACCAACGTGCAAAGCAGGAAGATCCAAAGATTATAAAACCATGGTTTCAAGCAGTACATGAAGCTATCCAAGAACACGGTATACATGAAGATGATATCTGGAATTTCGATGAGACAGGATTTGCAATGGGGCTCTGCTCTACTTCTAAAGTAATTACTGCTGTTGACCGCAGTGAACGACCGCGCAGAGTTATCCAAGGCAATCGTGAATGGGTTACAATCATTGAAACAGTCAATTCAAAAGGCATATATATACCACCAGTTATTATACTTAAAGCAAGCTATCAACAAGCTGCCTGGTTTCAAGAATCTAAACTTACTAAAGACTGGTGGATTGCAACCAGCCAGAATGGCTGGACAACAGATGAAATAGGCCTTCGCTGGTTAAAGGATATATTTGAACCCTTCTCTAAGCGCTATATGACCGGTGCTAAACAACTACTTATTCTTGATAGATATAGCAGCCATCTGACTGCTGATTTCGATAACTTTTGCAAGCAGAATACAATTATCTGCCTCTGTATGCCTGCACATACTTCACAGCTTCTTCAACCACTTGATATTGGTGTTTTTGGACCGCTTAAAAACGCTTATAGAAAGCTCCTTGAAGAACGTATGGTTACCGGCAACAATCATATTGATAAAGAAGACTTTCTATCTCTATATCCAGACGCACGCGCTAAAGTATTTACTTCAGCAAAGATATACAGTGGTTTTGCAGGAGCAGGGCTTAAACCATTTAATCAAGAGCGCGTTCTTTCAAAACTTACTTTTCAACTACGTACACCAACACCACCACTGGTTGAAGACTCAGTTTCTTCTGCTTTTCAGACTCCTCAGAATACACGTCAGCTAGATCAAAAGGTCCGCAGTCTTCAGAATAGCCTTAATGCTAAACGGAAGCTTTCTAGTAGCCCAATTGCTCATATTCAACATCTTGAAAAAGCTGCGCAAATAGCAATACAGACCAATCTTCTTTTACAGCAAGAAATTAGGTCTATACGAGCTGAGAACGAGCGGAAATATAAGAAAAAAGCTAGAAGACGTGCTATAATAGGGGATGATAGACTTTTAATGGTACAGGAAGGTCAAAATCGCGTTCAGCAGCTTGATACGCAGCTTAATGAGTATTCTGAGGAATCTATACCTATGCCTCAACGACGAGCTCCTCAACGCTGTAGTGGCTGTGGGATAGTTGGACATACAATTCGGAGTTGCTCTAGTAAATAGCCTTTTTTCTAATATTTTTAGTTGATCAAATTTAATGGTGTTGGTGGTTGAAAAGCCTCAGGAAGCAGAAATTTAATTGAAAACTCGCGGTTCGGCCGTATTCGTGGTTCGGCCGTGGATTACGTTAATAGATCTGGTATACTCATTTTATATATTGTCGCCCCTCAATACACTGAAAAGCCGCGTGTGGGGAGGGTTGGAGGACTTCTTCATCACATTGTTTGTTCTTGATGTAGATATGATGTCCTGGAGAGAGTTTGGGTCCGGATCCTCAGTATTGTTTTGCTGTTTATAGATTATTATACTATGATATATTCAGTCTAAAGCTCCCTGGGGTTTTCTAATGTCTATTTAATTTTCAACCCTTATACTGGATCTACCTTAATATAAAAGGGAGTAGAGACAGACAGGGAGGTTGCAGCCCAACTCGAAGTAGACACTATGGCCATGTATTGATTTGAGAATCCTAGTATATCTATATAACTTCATGCAATAGGTCCCCGTACCCCACGAGGACTACTACACAAGAAACAATGTACCATAGCCACAAAATCCGACAGCAGCACTCTCGCATTCTTCTCTACTCTCAAGTCTTGGGGATATCGTGTTCGTCGAGGTATATAGAACGATCCAAAACCAAAGCAAGTGAACAGAACCGATCTGAAACTCCGAGATGAAGGGGAAATCGACAGATCACTCGAAACAGAAATGAGAAACACCATCATACACCATCGTTTCACTTGGTATCATATCTTATGAATGTTTTAATGAAAATTGCTCCCGCCTCCGTGGTTTCCCCCTTGTTAAAACCCACAGTGTTCTTTCTGCCCTCCAACCACACACTGCTTGCCAGATAGGAGAGTAATAACTGAAAAAAAAAAAAACAGGATTGCTGAAAACAAAGAAATCAGAGAACAAAAGCCCGGGAGGAAGACGGCTGGGATGGACCTCATAAACCCGCATTTCCAGTCATCTCTCATGCCCTTTTTTTCCGAATTTTCCTGCCATCTTTAACTGCGTATTCCGAATGGTATCAAGAAAAACACAAAAAAACGCTGATTGAAAACCTAAAAAAAGAAAAATAATAATAATAAAAGAGGTCTTGGGGTATAGTGCTGCAAATTGACATTGTTTTAACGCGGTGGCCCAATAGGGGCCGGGTATCCAGAAGTAGAATTGGAAGTACTAGGACGACCACTATCAAAAGACGCGCGGGGGTCATGCTTGGGGGTCATGTCCCCCGGCGCGGTACCGAATGGAAATTTTGTGTCAAAGCGCGCTGGCCAGCCATTGCTGCTGCTGTGGCTGTGGGAGCTCCCCAGGACGGGCAGGTCATCCTCGGGGAGATTCACGCCTGAATCATTCCATGGGTTGCGGTAGCCACTATCCCGAGATTCCATGGAAACCAGCGAAGCTTTGGAGGCGTTGCTGGAGGCGTGTTTGAAGAACGAGCCAGGAGAGGCGGAGTGGTTCTTGCGACCGATGAAGGACGAGAACGACGAGATGCTACCAGGCTTACGGAGTCTTTCGAAAATCGACCCACGCTCGCTAGTCTCGTCGGAGAAGTTGGGCCGGGTGGGAGAGTCCGTAACTAGAGGGACTGGTGCATGCTGCAACAGCTTAGAGTCGAAGAACGGAAGAGACTCTTCAAAAGAGTCGGATTTGGGACGTGGAATAGCTCCCTTAACGGTATTCGCATCAAGTCCATGCGCCACTAAGCGCGAGATTAGAAAATCGATGGCATCTTTCAGACCGCCAGCATTGTTCCGCGTGTATCCAAGCACAACGCGGTCCTCGGGAGGTAAAGTCGGTGAAGCTGAGCCGGCCGAACCAGTTTCGGAGGGGAAGTCGGCACTGAGGTCAACTGTAGTATCGACTTCATATTGCTCCTTCAACTTGGCGCAAACGTCGCTGCGGAACTCGACGGACTTGAAGTACTCGCGAAGTTCGTGAGAGCTTTGGAAAAGAAGTTCATGGCTCTCCGGGACCATTCCAAGCAAAGCATCAACGGCTTGTGGAACCTGGTATTCAGGTCCCGAAATGGTCACCACATCACTGGCAAGCTCGGTGCTGGGGAACTCGATCTTGCAGTTCCATTTCTTCTCGAGCTCATCGATCTCTGTCATGCGGGCGAGGAGTTCACGGTGGTAGAGGCGGTTTATTACAACACGCTCAGAGACATATTCTGCGTCGACCTTCTCAACCATGTCCATAATTTCCTGCTTGACCAGGTCCAAGCTCTGTGCGTTACGTGCCGGCGTGCGGCAGATGACATTGTCGACCTTGATGTCGTCATCCTCCTTGCCCATCCCACCGCGATCCATAGCGTTGGAAAACTTGACGAAGACCGAGTATTTCTTCATGATGCGCTGTATATGCTGGCCACCGATTCCAATGATCCGCTTATGGTATTGGTCGGGCACATGGAATGATATCGAAGCCGGCATTTCCTGCTCGACGAGATCGAGACCGTTCTTCGTAGACTCATACTGATTTCCGCACACATCGATATAGAAGTTGTACTCGTTGAAGCCATCGAAGATAATTTGCACATTGCCTGTTCTATGTTAGGAATCAAGGCTATCAAGCGCAAACCAATTCAGCACTCACTCTGCCCCATGATCTTGTTGATCTTGCCGTTCTTCTTGCCGCTGACAAACTCTTTGTGCTCGTTTGCTAGTTCGATTTTCACCCGCATCTGGTATTGACTCCGCTGGACGAATGGGATCTGGTTGACGACCATCATGGCAGCCTTCACGGCGTCATCGGACCCATTGATGGTGAAGGTCAGGTTGTCAAAGCTCACTTCTGCGGCTGAATTGGTACAGATATCGGACAGCATGGTGCGAACATCGGCGGGTGAGGGGGCGCGGAAGGTCCCTTGGGAAGGATCCGGCATGATAATCCACCATGAGGCACTGTAGAATTGACCGGCCTAATCAGATTAGCCAACAGCTATTGCGGCATGAATGCGTTTGAACGTACCAATGCCATGATCTCCCGAACAGTGCGTTCGACGTGCAACACCTCGGTGCCTTGGATACGGACAAGACCCCGTTGGCTGCCAAGTTGAGGGAAGAGAACATAAGACCCATTCATCTCCATCACCTTTCGAACTTTGTCTAAACGGTCAAGCAAAATGTTATCAATCTTGTTAGAGTTGACAATGACGTCCTTGACATAGATCTTGACGCCCATGACAAGTTCCCTCAGCTTTTGCTTGGCTCGAGCGATCTGCTCTTGGGTATCACCGGTGATATAAACCTCATCTTCACTGCGACGATGGGCGCCCGGGGGCGTGTATCCGAAGATGCGAGGGAAAGGGGGCGGGAAGTAAATGGCAGTACCCGTGGCGGCCTCAATGAGCTTGATGTTCTTGCGAGTGCGACCACAGACTAATGTGTGCATGGTCAACTCTAGTTTCATAGCATCCACGTGACGTTTAAGCTAGCAATCTGTTAGTCGTTATCCATTGCATGATGCTGGTGAAGGAAAAGGGATATTATAGGGCCATTATTAATTTTTCTGCCCGGAGATTTTTTTCTCTTTTCCTTTTTGAATGCGTGAGTAAGAAAATAGAAAACTTACGATCTGATCAATCATGATCAACACCCTGGTCTTGGCATGCTCTGCACTCTCCATGTCACCGTAAATCGAAACCCGGAAACGTTGGTCCAGCCCATTGTCAGAGGCATAACCATAAGAAGACACCACCGCGCTATCGTTATCTCGAAGTTTGGGGCTCAAGAGGAAGATATCCGTTCCGGTGTAGGCGGCTAGGGTATCAAGATGTTCCAAAACACTTGGTCGGATTCCTTTCGTAGAGCCATCCATGATAAGGTGCATATCCACATCCACGGTCGCACAGCGCTATTGATGGGATCTCATTAGTAAAAAAGGATCCAGCATCCGGGCAATGGCCATCAAATTACGGGCGAACGTACCAAGAGGATAGGTGTCTCATTCAAAATCCTGGCCCGCATTTTGCGCACAGTCTCGCCTTCACCGGTGATACAGACATTTGTTACCAAGCCTTGAGGTCGCCGTTGCAGGGAGGCAACGGACTTGGGCTCCGAACCGAATACGACTGCCTCGATTCTCCCATTACTACTCTCGGTAATTTGGCGACATAATCTCCGCAAGGCCTCGACGTTGCTGGTGTGGACAGGTAAGTTGTGGACGGGCGTGCCTTCAAGGGTTCCTTCGGGAAAAGTCCAGCGCTGCAGAGCCCCGGGGCTCGCATGCAGCACATCATCCACATCGGGACCGGCCAAAGTCGAAGAAAACGGCACGTTGAAGGAGAGGTTGACGGTCGGATCGATGCCCGTTGGCGGTGTCATGGGCGGTGCGCCGTGAGGTCGACGTAGCGAGTGCGATGCCATATCGGTGTGAGGCCTGGACATACCAAACGTGGGCGTCATTCGCTCCCAGCCATGACGGGCTTGACCCGTGAAGTTGGAGATCTTGTGCATGGCAAGGGCGGTGGGTTTGAATCTCTAACCCCTTGAGCAAGTCGAGGGGAAAGAGAGAAGCAGCGTCCGAGGGAGGAGAATGGCGGAAGGACGGGATAGGTGAGAGAGAAGGGGAGAGAAAGCAAGAGGAAGAGGAGACGAGAGAAGAAGTGAACCAAGAGAGGAAGAGAGGCGTCAAGGGCGTGGGATCGCCGTTCTCGACAGGGATGAGAGAAGAGGGCAGAGGAATGATGAGCGCGCGAAGGTGGTGTGGGCGGACAAGGGCGCCTCTCTCTGTCTTGGTACCGGAATGGGTTGAGAAAATGAATCGATTCAATTCAACGACCAAACGGGTATCGAGGGTTCGGGGGGGAAGGAGGGGGAACAAATAAAGCCAAAGGAAAGGGTAAGGGAAAGGAAACTAAGAAAATAAGAAAATAAGGGAAAAAGAACCAGAATCCGAAGAGAAGGGGGGGGGAAAGGGAATCGAAAATGAGATAGATCAACCAGAAAGAAAATGAGTAAGTAGAGTAGAGAGAAGAAGAAAACCGGATGATCCCAATGGTCAGACGTCGAGCTCCTCCAGCGAAGGGCTCTGGGTTGCAAGTGAATAATCCGTGATACTAAAAAAATAAAAAAAATAAAAAATAAAATAAAATCATATAATGGGAAATAATAATAAAATTAGTCTCTGATCGATGGGGTATGAACGAAAGGTTTGGCATTGGTCTGGGTACAGGAAAGGGTTTAGTGGGGGGTTGAGTCAGCAGGAGCTCCGTATGGTCTGGTTTGTATGTATGCCAGTACAGTATGTATTGATAAATGAACTTCTTGTATGGATGGGGGAAGAGCTGAGGGAGGATCTAGGGAAAGAAGAAATAAACAGAGTACAGGGATATACACCATGTGTATCTTATTGATTAGCTGGATCGGAGACTCAAGGTTGGTTTTAGTGTGGTTAAAAAAATAATTAAAAAAAAAAAAAAAAAAAAAAAAAAAAAAAAAAAAAAACCGAAGAAGAAAAGAAGAAAGAGAAAAAAAAAGATCACCACCATCATAACCTCAGGCACCATGAAAAGAGGGATTTCGACCGTTAGCTCCTAGGAAAGAGAAACACAAACAATCAATCAGATTATCATTGATTCATTTTTGTCTAAATTTTATTTCAATATCTATTTTATTTTATTTTCATCTTTTTAAATTTCCTTTGTAATCCTCATCTAAAGTCCTTTTTTTTTTCTGTTTTCTTCTTCCTCGTTCTGCCTCCCTCTCTCGTTTTCTCTTCTCTCACGATAACAAAGTTCGACGTCCTTCTCTTTTTCCAAGCGGGATATGCGGGTCAACCTCAGCCCAAAGCCGGCGTCTAGGCCCCCAATGTTTGCAGCAGACTAGTGACTTCTACGCTCCCACCAGACTAACTAAAGGACAGAACGCTCACTAACTGGTAGTACTGACCTAAACTAACTGTATCATAGTTAAGATCCAAGACCAATTGGCCTTATTAGCACGTCGCGATGAATTTTCCAGACAACGCTATACGGAACCTAATATGACTCTAATTAAGATTCAGGTGTGGTATGTCGGTTACACCTTGAATGAATGTCCTATTGTCAGGCAACATTCTTCAGCTAGAGAGTTCTCCAGCTGGACTCGATAGTGCTCGTTCCCCTCTCCCCCCCTCTCCCTTAAACAAAAGCTTCTCCCCGCTCGAGGCCAAACCCGATTTTCTTCACAAGAAAGAAAGGAACGAAAACACCTGAAACCGCCCTTCACTCTCCACCTTCGGAAGCCTCCCATGGCTTCCGGTGGCACACGCACGCACACACTGAGAGAATCGATATTTCCACTGCGTTCATCACTGTCCCTGCACGGGCAAGGCCCACTTGGATTTTTCCTTTTTGGGACCCGCAAGCGAGAATCCGCTATCACGTGTGGTACGGTAATACCGGCGCGTACGGTAACGTCGAGCATCAACAACCGGACGATTCCGTCACGACTTGGAACAAGACCAGAACCCGGTATTATGTTCTCCTGGACAGACCCATCGCTGCACTGACACTGACAGGATCCGTACCTTTGCAAAAGGACAGCCCAATGGCTTGGATCTTCCCTGCAGAGATGGCATAACGGGCTTTTTTTTTTTCTTTTTTCCTTCTTCTTCAGGTCAAAACCAGCACTGCATTTGACTCTGCACAACGAATGGTCTACATGGCAACTCTAGGGAACATTTTCGTTTTCTTTTTCTTTTCCTTTAGGTTTTCGGGTAGCTCGGTGACACCCCCTGTGGACAGTCGCGCCGTAAATAAAACTGCCTAACTAACGCCTGGCATTGGCATCAATTCTGCTGATCCCCCGATTCAAGGATCGCCATATCTCTCAGAAAGGCGTCAAGGCAAAAAAAAAAAAAAAAAAATTCAGAAAACCATGGATCAGCGCGAAGCCCCAATGGGAAAAAAAAACTCCATATTAATCAGCGTAAACAATGGCCATGTTGGTCCCCCCTCTCTTTCTCTCTCTCATTCCCAGACTTTCAGAGCGGAGAAGTGATGATACACAGGTGACGCAAGGTCGGAATGTCCCACGATGAAACCAGGTCCATCCATGTTTGCACTCTTGGTACACTCACGGCGCCGTAAAGAAGGTTCAAGCCTACCACCGCCGTTAATCCCAGACGGAGATCTCGATGGATGGAGTACCGCTTTGGTAGATAGTAACTATCCCCTCTCGACTAGTAGTACTCCATAATTAGGTAGGTAGGTAGGTAGGGTAGGGTATCTTGTTCATTCCCCCTCACACCACCTCACACGCTAACTTAGGGAGGGGAGAGGGGCCTTCAACTATCACATTACTGTTGCCCAAATGCCACTAATGCACTGTGGAGGTACTTCCGCCCCCGTTCCTTGGGAATCGGCTAGTGATTGGCATGCCTCTGGCCACTTTTTTCTCCCGGAAGGCTGTGGCAAATGTATGTATGTCGATACTCGTGTAGTACACAGCATCCAACCACCACCTGACCTCAATCCCTTCCCCCCTCCCCTATCTCCCCTCACCCTCGGCCGAAGAAAAGGATTGAATGGGTATGTACGTATGTACCTCACTGGTACTAGTAAATCAGTAATACATACTAATAGTAACGAGTGAGGTGACCTAGCCAAATGGACCCGTGAGATAATAGACTAAGTGCGTGCCAATTGCATCCGTGAATTCCGATGATTGAGTTCTCGTAATAAACTCAAACGATCAACGGCCGTGATAGGGCCATCAGAAAACTACCACCACCACTACCAACTACCAAGTAAGTACTAATGCTTCCCTATTACCCGATCTAGCGTCCTGAGTAAGACCTTTCCTAAATAGGACTCCTTGTTCAGCCTCAGGCAGGAATGAACTTTAATCAACTTGATTTATTTCCTCAAAAGCTTAGTACGTAGTTATAACCTCAGAGTTACTCAACTAAACTATTAATTAACTGATTCATGGGGAAATCTTTTTCTCGAGCGACAAGAGAACCCCCATCAAGGAATGGCCCCATATCCCCTACCATAAGAACCCCCTCTCAGCCCAAAAAAAGACAGATAGTAAGGTATATATATATATATCTGCCCAGCAGAAACCACCCAGAAGGACCGAATCTACTCCGTTGTAAGACACCGTGAATCCTGCAACGACGTCACCGGAGTGGGTCAAAGGGTCAGTGACTTCAGCTCGAGTCGTTGTCGCACCAAAAAGAAAAGTATGTAAATTTTTAGTACTAAACGAACCACCACCTTACCCATTCAGGTAGGACAAGAAAAATAAAATAAAAATGAAATAAAGACCCAAGAGATAAGACCAACAGGTAAGAACCCCTGAACACCATCGGAGATACAGAATAGTATTTTGCCCTTTTATCCCCGTCTCATGCACAGTCTCAGCGAGTGAATTTTATATATTTATACTCCTAGTAACTTTTAGTCGTCGTTGTTCTTCCACCAACCTCCCCCCTCCACTGTCTCTCTTACCCCCTGACCCTGAACACTAGTACGTATGCAGTGCAATAGTACAGTCCTGTCAAATACCTACATAGTAACTGGAGGCACAGGAGATATGCCGTGTACCAACAATACCCAGGGTAGAAGAGAATTCCCCCCCCCCCCCCCCCTAACAGGGGGGTATATTTGCGAGAGAAACAAGATTAGGATTGATGATGACTTTCAACTTCCCACCCCCGCCTTGAATATACTACATACAGATACATTAGTACATACGTTAGCCCGCCGCCGAAACAAGGCACTCTGACCACTAGGCACATGGTACATACACCCACTGGAACCGGGGTTCCGAATGCAGCCGATCTTTCTTGAAATCCACTGGCTGAGCGAAGGACAGAGATTTAGTAGTACTTGCTACCTTCTACTTGTAACAGTAGACATGGGCCTTGGCTTTGTGTCAGAGGACAGGTTTATGGAGGCTTCGGCATTTTTTCTTTCTTTTTCTTTCTTTTTCTTTTCTTTCTTTTATTTCAGAAATACTGATAGATGATTAGATGGATGTCATTTACATCGAAAGCTTCTGTTCGGCGCATGTCATGGGGAAAAAAAAACGTTAGGGATGGGTTACATGCACCGTCCACTGAGCTTAACTTTGATTCTCCACCTGTAGTCGCTTTCGATGCACGTACGGTTGACCGCCGTCTCCACCGCTTTGATGTGTACATTTGTCTTCTCTATTTTGTTCGACATGGGCTGACGGTGTGCTATAGGTGACTGTCATACGTAGTCAGATTTCTGGAGTCTTCATGTGATTCATTGATGATAGATGATTATGAACGATTAGCTGGTACGTCCACTCCACGGCACCGGGACAAGGAATTCTAGATATCTGGCTATCTATCTAGTATCAACCCTTGCAAAATATGGACATCGACATTTGGAATACTTCATGCCATTAAGCTGTTATCTACTATGCAGTAGTATTCCTGATGCGAGATCAGGGGGTTTTCTTCCCCGTCACTCCAAGAAAAACATGATGGTACAAGAAAAAGAAGCGTCAATGCTCCACTTGAATATTAGAAAGATCGTACTCTGTACATGGAAAATTACTGCAAGTAGATGTCGCAAAGAGAAGCTTTTAAATGATCATGCGTTCGTATTGGAAAAGGCTTCACCTTTCGTAGCGCTGAGGACCTCGATGGGCTCCGCCATCGAGCATCACCCTCTCGGGTTCGCCATTGTTGTAGTAGTGCTCTTCTCTAGCCACCGGCCGTGTAGACAGATACACAGGCCGCTCAATGTATTCTCTGGGCCGTCGGGGATCATCATCCATATATATGCTCACATCCCTCCCAGCTGGCCGGACACTCTCTACTCGCTGAATGACCTCCCGCGGTTCGTCGTACCGGGAGGCTGGTGGTCGTACGCTTGGCACTCGGATGATCCTCTCACGTGGAACCTCGGCCTCTTCAATATAATGCGGGCGTCGTGTAGAGTAATCGGCCACCTGAACACTGGCGCTGCGTGGCAGCGGCTCTCGCTCATCGAAGGGTGCTACATAAGGCTGGCGCTCACTCGGGGCCGGGCGAGCGTAGTCGGTGACCCGTCGATAAGTACTCTGTGGAGGTGGCATATCCTGCACGTACCTCCGGCTACCGTACGGATCTTCAAGGACCGACGGGGCCCGGACGCTCGTATAGCGTACTGGCGGATGGTCATCATAGACCTCACCTCTTGGGACTGGTATTCGACTAGTTGGGGGAGGCATTGCTTGCACCCTGGGGGCAGGCACGGTTTCGTAGTACTGATTGCCCTGCTCATCAATCACAATTCTCCGTGTTGGAGGCGCCATCATACGGCTTGAAGGTTCCTCCTCATAGTATGTCCCTTGATACCGTGGTGAGGTCGGAGAATCACCAGCTGGAATATAGCGCCGCATCGGAGGGGTTGCGATCTCGTCATAATACCTGGGCGGCTGCCGCTCAACAATAGCGTAGGACGAAGCTCGCATAGTGTGGGGACTAGCTTGGTCAACATATTCACGAGAATATTCAGGTTGCCGGGCCTGATGGAGACTCGCAACTCTCCGCAAATCTTGGTCATCACGAATTGGCCGTCTGGTACTCAGCCGCGAAACGGTTCGTGGCATCCCCGAATCGCCACGGATATCATAAGTATCTACATCATATGCAGGATCTCTCATTGGGGGCTCTCTCCTTTCAATTACTGGTGTGTAGCGGGGAGATTCGATATCAATGTAGATGGGTCTCTCCTGAGTCGGACGACTACGGTATGCTGGAGAAGTGTCTGTGAACGGCGGCGGTGAAACTGGCTCCTCCTTGATGTAAGTATCATCGGTAGCTCCAGCTTGCATTCTATATGCGACCGCGCGAGACCGGTCTTTTTCCTCATGCAACTTCCTGCGCTTTCTAGGCATCAATTGTTGGGGCGGAGCACCGGGACTTGCCTGATGTTCCGTGCCGTACACTGGACGTGGCTCTTTGTGCTGATGGACAGAGGGAACTTTGGCAATAGCCAAGGGAGAAACCCTGGAAGGTCGTGGAGCTGCCGGGGACGTTATATGGTTCCGTACAACTCTGACAACGTCTCCGGGTGAGTTCGATACGGGGGCATAACGGGGGCGGTCGGATTGACGGCCGTCTGGACCTCGCCTTCTCAGTCCGCTGGGGTAACCTCGCTGAGGATCATAGTTCTCCCCCCTCTCCATTGGGGCCACACCGGGGGCTGGCGGCGAATACTCCGGCTCCTCGAATGCATCTGTTGGCTGAGCTTCCTGGTACTTGTGAGCGGCGAAGTCTGTCGCAGCAGGACGCGGCTGTTTCTGGTAGGGTATTCCGTGGTCTGCAACCGGGTAAGTATCTTGCATATCCTGATCCGATTCAGTGCGGTTGAGGGCTTCAAGCCGTTGCAACTCATCTGAATAATTCTCCGCCGGAGCCTCAGTAGCGGGCTCATTGGAATTAGAGGGAGGTGCAGGTGACGGTTTCTGTTGTTGATCGCCCTGCTGCGGAGAGTCAGGGGCTCTACTAGAGTAGAACGAATTCTCAGAGTCACTGGGCTCTCCAGCACCCTGACCATCAACTGACGGGGACGGCTTGACTATCTCGAAGGCCTTATTTAGGACATCAGAAACATCGAAGTCAGGTTTTGCGTCCTGGATAGAAGCTTTTTGCCTGGACTCTTGTCTTTTCTGGTCAAGTTGTTCCCGCAACGCCCTTTCCACCCTCTGACGTTGTAACTGGATTTCTGCTCTGACTAGATCATCCGACTTGGTCAGGAAGATAGGGTCAATTTCAGAATTAGGTTTTGGTACAATACGCGGGGGAGCGGCCGTGGCAGCCAGACCGTCGCCAGAATTTGTACTCAGTATGCTTGCAGGTTTTGAGGGCGTTGGAACAGGCTGGGGTGCATTCCATGTGGAAGACCCGGGCCGCTCAGTCGTTTTTACCTGGGCTGGAGTGGAGGTAGGGGGATTGCGCGACGTGGGTTTGCGCACAAACTGCCGGGGAACCTTCAATCTAGGGTGAGTTCCAGTAAATATATCGTCACTTAATTTCAGAATCTTCTCATATTCCTTGACTTCCACGTTTGTTGGTAGCCCTGTAGGTATACTACCCGTGGGAAGTTGAGCTGCTGCCATGGCTTTGGGAGCTTCCACAAGAAAATTATCCTTGCTAGCAGAAGGTCTTCTAACACTCGAGACACTTCTAATAATAATGACTCTTCACACCTTTCCCAGGCTGCGAACTCCCCAGTCTCGAATCAGCGTCTGACAAGTCAGACGGCCTGGGCGTGATCAAAGTCGGAATAGTTGGGAAAAGGAACGGGGACGTTGTGTTGTTTCCGAAGGAAAAGTAGTAGTAGTAAATTAATACCAAGTCCGCACGGGGTCGCCGACCGCCAGCTCTTCGTGAGACGCTAAACTTCCTCCGGACAACGACGACGGGTGGGCGTTTTATCCCGCGGTTATTGGCTATTGGTTTACCCCCCCCACGATATAAGAATTGGTGTCTTGTACGTACTTTCAAACTCCTGTTCGTTCTTGCGCTATGAGTCATTTCTTCTCTCGGTCACTGCTGTCAAGATTTTCTCGTGCATATTACTTATCACCTACGCCGCAGAACTTGTCGCCACCTCTTCTTACTCGCATCGGAACCGCCTCGCTTTCCAATCGGAGTATACATCAGTTCAGAAAAGCCATGTCTCCTTCAAACGATGCGACTAGCGCGGGCTCGGATCCCCGACCTGTGTTCTTCTTTGACATAGATAACTGTGTATGTGGATATGCGATTCTTGGACCTTGTTTCCTTCAAAACTGACGTGCGATGAGAACAGCTTTACTCTAGAAGTACAGAAGGCCCCCCCACCCCCTATTGGTGGGGAAAGTGATACCGAACGCTGACGATCGCATGTAGAATGCAACATCCACGATGAAATGCAAAAGCTGATTCGTGAGTGATACTTGGAGTGCGCAACATATGGAGACGGGACTAATTGAATGCCTTTCTTTTACAGATCAGTTCTTTGTGAAGCACCTCTCCCTCAACGGCGAAGACGCTCATATGCTGCACATGAAATACTACACGGAATACGGGCTTGCAATTGAAGGTCTCACTCGCCACCACAAAATCGATGCGCTTCAATACAACAGCGAAGTCGATGATGCGCTGCCGTTGGATAGGATCCTGAAACCCGATCCTCAGCTGCGCAAATTGCTTGAAGACATCGATAGGAGCAAAGTGAGGCTGTGGCTTTTGACTAACGCATACGTCACTCATGGAAAACGGGTTGTGAAATTGCTGGGAGTGGATGATCAGTTTGAGGGCATCACCTTCTGCGACTACGGCCAGCCGCCTCTGGTTTGCAAGCCAACACAGGAGATGTACGCTAAGGCGGAGAGAGAGGCAAATGTCCCGAGCACGGCAGAATGCTATTTCGTCGGTATGTCTTCCATCGTTTGAGTACGACTTGTACGCAGAATTAACTCGCTTTGGCAGATGACTCTGGTTTGAACTGCAAGCACGCCGCAGCTCGCGGCTGGAAGACGGCTCACTTCGTTGAGCCAGGTCTCCCTTTGCCCGATGCCCCAGTATCGCAATATATGATTCGGAGCTTGGAAGAACTGAGGACGTGCTTCCCACACTTCTTTAAGACTTCGAATTGAAATGAGTGTGAATAGATGGTTCACCATAAAGATTTTGTATATGGTATTATGTTACGTATGTTACGAAGAGTATGAGTGACGGTTATACATAGGGTTTCTTCATTTATATATAGATTTAGATATATACATGGGGTGGTACGAACATGATTATATGCAGATTAATATTATTGCCAAGATAGTTGACGATGCTAAGTGGTCAAAAGCTTGTATGCAGCGACCTACCGTTCCCGGAGGCCTCTATATTGAAGCCTTTATTGACTAGAAGGCTTATCGGGTGGTTTACCTACTTCAAGGTTGCTTTAACTTGTTAAAAAGATATTGGCAGCAGGTCGAATATTCGGACTTTGTTTAGTAAATTGGCTTTGATATAGGATCCTGGGTTCTAACCCCGGATCAGAACCCTTGTAAACGTTGGGTTGCCTTGCACATATCGAGGTGTCCCTCTCGATAATTAGGTGAACTGCGATAATATCAGACGAAGAGCACTGAGAAAGGATGGAAGACTTATATAGGCTACACGAGAACTATATCTCAAGAGATTTTGGAGCTATATTACTAGTGCTTATAGTGATGACAGTATGCTTCATAGACTAATGAAGCTGTGGTGAAAAGCCGCGTAGAAAGCCGTTCTGGATACAGTATATTATACAGGGGAATTCCGGCCATAGCCGTAGGTTCGATTTGTTGCATCTACAGGTATGTATAACTGGTTTTAAAGTGATATGTCGTATATGTAACTGATTAAGTGGTATACCAGGCTACATATAGTGACTGCCTCCAAGTAGTCAATAAGGCCGCTAGATGTGAGAATGAGATCACCACCACCACCCCGAACAAAAGAGGGTTCATATTGTGGACTGCACATTCAGACTTCTATGATACTGCTGTTCGGTCTGTTTTCTAGTTGGGCAATTTCATCATGCAGGTCAGGAAATTGTCTGCCTACATGCCATTGCCACTACTCCGACATCAAGATCAACACATTATATGGACTGTGGGTGTGTAACAGGCAATTAGTTTCAGGCCTTGGATACCTTGGTCTTCCTAGGGCTTCTATCTTCTGTTGAGAACTTAAACCGACTGCAGCCCTTTCCCTCACTAATAACGAAATTCGATGTCATGCGTTAACCTTGGATTTGTAGAGCTAAGAGATATTAGCAAGATACAGTATAAAGAACAGAAGGCTAGAACTTGTTGGGCGCCCTTATCTTCCTTAACAATACTACCAGACACCAGACACAAGAATATGAGCCAGATGATAAAAAATTCCAATGCAATTTTCTTATTTTAGCCTCTTTCATCACCGTGTAGGATCCACAGGGTAGTTATAATCAAATCATCCTTAGTTCGTGAGACAGAGAAAACCATACAAGCTCTCCCCTTTATGGTTGAAAATCTGCAACTCCGTGAAGTCTATCCGGAAAACGGCATGGAAAAGACGGCTTTCATCGTAAACTATTATATTGTCAGTAAGATCCAAATAATGCTAGGAATAGAAAACAAACCTATAGTTGGCGCGGTTGTGGCACAATTAATAATAATCCAATCATTGATGGCTTTCGTCTTTAGCCATTGAAAGTACTGCCCTTTCTTCTTGAATCTTTTGATATGTTCATCCAATTGATTATAGTCCCTCAATAGCTCAACTGCCCACTTCTTTTCAGGTATAAAGAAGTCAACTCTGCCAGAGGTCGTTCTAGCCCACTCGGTGGAAATCGGCACCCCCCGGCCCGCTACTTTATTGAACGCCCTATAAAACTCATCTTGATACTGCGCTTCCACGGGTTTAGGTTGTGCTGCAGTTGACAGGATCTTGCCGGTGGTAGAATGCTTTAGATTTATTCTTGAAAAGTTAGATAGGATCTCATACACAGCTGAGTTAAATTGGTAAAACGCGGCGGTAAAGCTTTTTTGTCTGCACCAATAAGGGATTGAAGCCACCTAAGATTTTGATTAGTATATAACAACACTGGTGATATATAAAGGATATTTACTTCTCATGCAGGCGGGATGGCAGAACAGCAACTTCATGACTATTATCACCCGCAATCATCCTGTGGATTAAGCCTTCTCTATAACAATCCTCTAATCCTGGTCTCTCGGGCTCCCACATAATCTTTCCTTCCTCTGTAATCTGGTAAAGAATATCACGAGTTGCGGGTTTCAGGTCTCCCACTTGAGGAAAACAACGAGCGGAACCAGAATTTTCCAAGAATTTGAAAAAAGACTCCTCACTATCATCAAGGATATCGATGACATGATGCTTGGATATCACAAATTTCTTATCCTGTTTTATTTTAATGCGATATTCCTAGATAAAAATTAGCTATACAGTTTAATCTAAAGTAAAAGTAAACCCCATTCAGCAAATCAATGGGAGGCAAAATAAAGCATACCTTACAGAGGAACCGTATCGTCTCTGCTACACCTCCGGGGTGCCCATTTGTATTTATTTATTTATTTAATCAAGTTTAACGTCCATATAGAGCCATTTGGCTATGACAGACACATGCGTCTAGGCAGTGGTCTAGACAACTGCCTCTAGATTGTCCCTAGAGGCTCTACCAGCCCCCTCGTGCCCATTTGTAAGTGAGAACATGTATCTCTTAGCTTCATCATCAATGGTAACTGCCAGATTGGGGAACTCGCATCGGATTTGACGGGATAGAACGTCATTAAATTCTGATTCGGTATAGAAGAGGCCAATTTGCGGTGATTCCTCATCCGATTGAGGGGTAAGTGTAATACGTTGTCGTCTTGGAATCCTGACAGGGGTATAATAGTCGCTCTTCTCTACACCAGTCGATGGACTCCCAAAGGAGCAGAAGAGAATAATCCGTAGTTTATAGCTGGAAAGGTTTATCCGACATTGACTTGATAATACTGTTCCAGAGGTCCATATCCCTGTACGAACCCTGGGCCTCATCTACAATCATAACAACGTTATTGTCAGGGCGGTTTGGGATAGATATATCTGGATGACTTTGTCTGAGCACCTTGTATAGTGCATTCTAGGGTTCTTCTGGATCGACCTCATCAAGCCGCTGTTTCCAACTGCGTAGGAAAAAAACAAGGCGTCCCTGATCTTTCAGATGATCGCGAAGTAGCCGTGCCAATGTTGTTTTTCCACTGGCAGGAGTTCCTCTGACATGGATAATAGGATATAAATCGATAAGATCGATTAATCCGGCCACCGTGCTCTGTCTAGGGCAGAAATTTATATCATTCACTATCCCCATTGAATATTATTAGCTATGGGCATGTAAATGTAGGGATACGATCGAACCTATCCGACAGTGGAGTGCGGTCTTTATGTCTTTTTCAACTTTATAAATTATCACTGTTAGATATGGTCCGTCACAGAATAAAACCTATGGGAAGAAGGACCAACCTTGCTGCTCAGATAATATAGCATCTTCATGGTCTTCGAGTGGATGATCGCACTCACTACACTTTGTGAGGGGGTCGGCCGTCAAATTTATTTCAAAAACCCCTTTCGCACACGGTCAAGGGACTCTGATCTTGCCTGACGTGAGTTCTGCTGTGCACTTGCCTGCAGCCATAATGCGAAGACGTGAGACGTTGGAAGCTTCGGTAGGAGCTGCAGTGTAGGTAATGGTAGTCATCTCTTATATCGGTGAGGAATCAGATGGAGAGAAGTAAATAAAAAGAAGTGGAAAATATGTCTACTTAATCAGGGAGGTGGGATGGCGATGGAATATAGATCTAACAAACTAGATATAATTATCACATCAGGCTTAGATCCACTGCTCCCTGGAAGTCTGGGGTCAGGATATTTCTGCCGCCTATATGGAGAAGGCAGAGACAACAGAGACAACAGTAGTAACAGAACAATGATACCCCGCTTCTAAACCCCCAATGGGTGGTCAGGTAATACCTGACAATAACAGAAGATAGACTCGGGAATGAAGAGGCAACGCGTGAGATGAGAACGGAGAAGACCAAGGAGAAATCTTATGACAGCAGATGACACAGTTGACGATGACCAGGCAACGCGCGAGATAGTAGATGATGGTTAAGAACAGATCTGACGATGGAAAGGGAAGGGTGAATGGTGAGTAAGATAAAGAGAGGGAAGAAAAGAAGATCAGTGGTAAAGTAAACGGAAGGAAAGATGTACTCCCAGAGTAGTGGGTAGTGGGCTAAGGCAAACAACATCTAGCCAGCCCAGTGCCGCATTGGGGGATGTCTGAGGATTCTCGCCTTTGTACAAAGCAAGGCTCCCTGCATAGGTTGGTAATCTAATATCTAAGGTTGTTCCTATGATTGCGCAGGGAAGCAAGCTATTCTACCTATCCATGGGAGTGCGCGAAAGTGATCTGGGTTCTGATTGGGTTAAAATCACGTGATATACGACAAGTGGCCAGTTACGTCATTATACAACCATCATGTGATTGCTTCGCATAGCGCCTTACCAGTCGCTTGAGCCCCTAGTTTAATCTCGCCGTCAGTTTTAGTACCAATCAAGCATTGTATTAAGACCCTGAAATAGCACCCAAAAATGTTTCCAGTAACTATAACAGATAGCATCACTAGGCAGTAAGTTTATTCATGGGTCGTCTCGATATAATTTACATAATCTTAGCATTGACTGCTGCTATTCACTTTGCTGTATACCACAGCTAATTATATTATAAATACTCTCGCATTAGACATTGGACGAAGCATAATATTATACCTAGTGGAAAAACCAGTTGGCATAACTCCGATTGTCAGTGAGTCTCAGTGGGCTAGAGAATGCATCCAGAATACAGAGTACCTTTCTAGAATTACCGAGATATGTTCCACTGCAGGGGTTCCCTACACAACTCTCGTGCATTGGTGCAATCATGGGACAGGTCTTGTCGCCGTTTATTCCTGCATCAGTCGAACTGAGGCTGAGAAATCTTACGTATATCAATCACCCTATCTAAATTCGTCATCCCCCCCTCAAGTTGCTGGCTTTATTTTAAGGGGAAGGATAGAGAAAAAGAGAAGGGGGAAGAGAGGAAAGAAGACAGAATGAAAAAAATTATTGCTCTCATTCTCCGTACATGTGGATATTTCCATAACAGTTTATTAGTTCTATCCTAAGATCCTCATTGTGTATTGTACCTACCTTAATCCTCACTTATAATATCTAGGTAATTTATTTTACTGCCTCCTTGGGTCTTAGATATTTAGATGCTTTGTATAAGTTGATCAGCATTAGTTTCCTGGAGATAGCTTTGAATCAAAACTATCTCACCTTAGACAATATCTACTATTCGTTACTCTGTTTATCCGAGCGAGAACTGGCAACCGCAGGAACCCAGAAGAAAGTGGATAGGCAACCCACACGGACCAGTAAGTGAGTCTAGCGCCTCTAAACTAATAGATGTTGAGCCCCAAATGCATAACGCAAAGACCGGGCACCAGCTGATTATTACCATGTATGATCCTTTCTAGCGGTAGGGCAGCCACCTGTAAGACATCTAGTATCACGCACAGAGTAACTCATGCTGACATGATAGGAGGCAATGGCTCTCTCTTAGAACAACTTGTCTCAACATAAACAATCAGTCTTCTAGGAAGGCTGATGAAACGGACCCCTGTGGTGATTATCATTAGTTTACTGGCTAGCATACCTGTCCCTGGGAGAAGGTAATCCACCTGCCTAGTACTGCTGATAAGATAGCTTGATGCCTCAGGCTGCGAAGAATCCTTCTGGCGCGGGTCGCGTCCTGAGGCTCCAAAACGGAGGTCCGCTAACTAGTACAAACACATCAACAACGGCCCCTATCTGACCGCCATACTCGATATTAAGGCCATTGTTCGCGCAAGGGCTTTGTATCTGAATGCTTGATCATGGCTGATTTAACTCCCGGCCATGTGGTCACACTGACCGACGGTCGGCAGGCCACCGTACGGTTTGCTGGAGCCACTCACTTCGCTGCCGGGGACTGGGTCGGCATTGAATTGGACGAACCCACGGGAAAGAATGACGGAGCAGTCCAGGGAGAACGCTACTTCGACTGCGAATACGGATATGGCATGTTCGTCCGACCAACGGCTATCGCAGCCATTATTGGTCCGCCTGCAAGAGAAGCAGCCAAACCAGCTGCGAAGGGGACCACGAATGCTCCGCAGACCAGAGGGCGGGCCCAAACCGGACTGGGGATCAAGAAACCGAGTGCTATACAGGCTGTGAATACAAAAAGACATAGCGGCAGCTCGGCCAGCCCAAGTCCCGCGGCGAAGACTGCGTCCCAGAGGTTGGGCTTGAAGGTATGTACAACGCGAACTACGGAGCTGATAGGATTGCTTGCTCATTGACCCAGCAACCGCAGTCGCCAACGAAATCGCAGTCGCCGACAAAGCAGTTATCGGGCGCATCCACGCCACGCTCCTCCTCCATTAGCGGACCCTCGCGGTCGGCCGCTGCGACATCTAAAGGTCGGCCGTCTATTGGGGCTAAGTCGACATCTATGGGTCCTCCACCTCCTCCATCTGCGTCGCGACCCTCCCGGTCGTCAATATCCGGAGCTTCGAGCAAAACCGTTAGGCCAGGCACACAAGGAATCACGGCAGCGTCCGTTGGGGTAGCCAAGCGTCCTGCTTTGCGGCCAACTGCCCCCAAGACCGCGGAGGAACAAGAGAGAGAGGGCCCACAGTCAGATGATATCGAGCATGCGGATAACTATGTAGAGGCTGATGAAATGGAGAGTGAGGGACCAGCTGCTAAGCCGTCTAGACTGGCTTCTGGTTCGTCGCGGGTGGGCGCTGCTCGCCAGGCACTCTCCCAGACCTCATCTCCGCGACAAGCTCAGAGTACTGCGCTTTCAAGGGAACTAGAAGAGTTGAAAACAAAGCTCAGGGTGATGGAGAAAAAGCGTACCGAAGACCGAGAGAAACTCAAAGCTTTGGAGACACTTCAGCAGGAGCGGGATAAATTCGAAAGCATTATCCAGAAGCTGCAAGCTAAATACCAGCCACAGCAACTTGAGATTACCGACCTGCGGAAAAAGTTGAGAGAATCGGAAACCCAACTCGAAGAGATCGAGCGTATCCAAGCGGAGCATGATTCGATTCTGGAAATGGCAACCCTCGACCGCGAGATGGCGGAAGAGACGGCTGATGCTTTCAGACACGAGGTTGAAGCATTAAAGTTGAGGGTGGAGGAACTTCAATTAGAAGCGGATGTCCTGCGCGAGGAGAATGAGGAGCTCGGTCAGACCATGAGTCCAGAGGAGAAATCCAGTCATGGATGGCTGCAAATGGAGAGATCGAATGAGCGTCTTCGCGAGGCCCTCATACGGCTTCGTGATATGACACAGCAGCAGGAATCGGAGTTGAGGGATCAAATCAAGGAACTACAAGAGGATCTGGAGGACTACGAAAGTATCAAGTCCCAGTATGAATCAACCAAAGAAAAACTGCTTGTAGCAGAAAATAACGTTGAAGATCTTAAGCAGCAGCTGGAGACTGCTCTTGGTGCGGAGGAGATGATCGAGGAGCTTGCAGATAAGAATATGCACTACCAAGAGGAGATCAACGAACTCCATGCGGCCATTGAGGACCTCGAGGCGTTAAAGGAAATTAACGACGAGCTCGAGTACAACCACATCGAGACAGAAAAGCAAATGCAAGAAGAGATCGACTACAAGGAATCCCTATTCAACGAGCAATGCCGCAAGGTTGCCCAGCAAGACGAAGTCATTGATGACTTGGAGTATACTTTGGCACGATTTAGAGAACTAGTCTCCACTCTCCAAGGGGACTTGGAGGATATGCGAGCCTCTCAGCAGATTACAGAAGCCGAAGCCACGGACCTAACAACACGCTCTCGTGCCATGATGGATCTGAACTTGAAGTTGCAGGCATCGGTTTCTAAAGCACAGACGAAGACCATCGACATTGAGCTTGAACGTCTGGACGCTCAAGAAGCTGCTCAGCACCTGTCCATCTTGAAACTATACCTTCCCGAATACTTCGAGGGAGAGAAGAACGGTGTCCTTGCACTTCTACGTTTCAAGCGCGTGAGTTTTAAGGCTACACTAATGAGCAGTACTGTCCGAGAGAGATTCCCCGAGCAGACATCCGACCCGGCTGCAGTGGAAGATGGCTTCACAGCGCATGATGTTCTCGAGAAACTCATGTGGATCACTTCCATCTGTGACCGATTCACGAACTACATTACCAACTGCCCCGCAGAGAGTTTCGACATGATAAAAGCAACCTTGTTCGAGATGGAGCCAGTAGAACGCACTGTGAACTTCTGGATAGAATCCGTAAGAAAGAACGAGCTGAACATGAAGAAATGTGGCATTGAGCTGCAAAGGTCCATCGCTTTGCTCTCTCATCTGGCAGAAGTCCACCTACCAACTTCACTAGAAACATTCGCCGATGAACTCTGCATGCGTTCATCGCTAACCCAATCATACCTCGACCATGCTGCATCACTAATATCACGCCTTAAAATTCTGCTGCAGTCTAAGATCTCAGTCCCAGAAGGCGAGGAAGAAGAGACTAGTTTCCTTTTCACCAAAATGGAGGCCCTAGTAACCCAAGCCCGGGGGCTAAAAGTAGCCATGGGCAAGATTTACAGGGCCCTCGAAGACCTCCGATCAAGGTCTCTTGCTTTGTCTCACGACATAGCTGGCCCCTTCAAGAAAACCGAGGAAGCCGCCAAAGATCTTTCTGAACTGGCTCGGCACCTAGGAGAGAGTATCGCGCTTATCGTGACCGATGAAAGCCGAACGGAGCCACTGACACTAGAAGAGGCAACAAAGAGCATGTCCCAGGTCTCGACCCTCTACGCGCAGCCCTCGGAATCCGGGAGCGAAAGTAGTGATACAATGACTTTTATCGCCAACAGACTGCGTAGCCTAGGCGGAAACCTCGAGGAGCTCGGCTCAATCTCTACCGACTTGTCAATCACATCAGAATTCGAAAGACTCCCCTCGCCCTGGATTGTCCGAGCCTCCGAACTAAAGACGAACAAAGCGGTATCCCCAGACGCGGACGAAGAAATCCGACGTCTCAAGAATGAGATCCACGAAGCTTCAACAGCCCTAGGTGTTAAGGACAAGACGATCGAAGAGCAAGCGCTGAAGGTCGAACTCGTCGAGTCCAGAATGCAAGAAGCCAGCAAAAAGGCCTCCATGGTAAAAGAACTCGAGGCCAAGATCGAAGGCATGCGAACAAGAGAAACCGAACTAGAGGGTGTGATCGAAAAACAACGGAACGACCTCCAAGCGCTAGAGACAGAACGTGAGGACATCAAAGCTCGACTGGACAGGGTCAAACGCGCGTCAGGCACAACCGGAATCACCACAACAGAAGGCGTTGTGGTCGACAACGCCCTTTCCCTGGCTACGATGCGCGAGAATGAGGTTCTTCGTGCCGAGGTAGAAAGTCTGCAAGCGGCCGTTCGCTTCTTGCGCGAGGAGAATCGCCGCGCCAACATGCTTGACTCGTACTCTGTGCAGCGCTCAGCGGAGATGTACTCTTGGCTTGACGTACCCCTTACACAAGCCAATGGCGATGTCCAACGCGACAAGATCCAACAGACCGCCTCAGAGAGTAGGGATGTCTTTTCTCATCTTCTTAAACTTACCAAGGAGTCGAATATCTGCGATCTGAAGTCCACCCTGTCTCAGGAGAGCAGCAACCGTGCTGGTTGGCGCCCTTCGAAGACTAAGCTGCGCTACCAGGTTCTCAAGCAGCGGGAGAACTTCGAAAATTGGACTGAGTGGCGCGATGATATCGTCAACCAGGAAAGAGAGCAGGACAGACTGGTTAATACGAAGAAAGAGCGCCTTGCTCGTGACCGGGCTCGGAGACATGCACCCAAGAATTCCGTGTTCGGTGGCTTTCCGCAGGGGCTAGGACATGGGATGATGGGGCGTGCTTGGGAGATCCTGGGCATGCAGCAGGATCATCGCAAACTGGCTGATAGACCGGTAGAACCTTCCATAACTCCTTCTTTCTAGACAGTTAGGTACGTGGGATGACAATCGGAACACTATACCCATTTGCTTCATATCTTAATTGCATTATATATTGATTTTCGCTCGTCTGTATGTGACCCGCTGTAAATAATTATCTATTGTAAATGACATTCAAGATGTGGTCTCAACGCTCAACGATACACTTCCAATCAATCAACAAATATCACAAAACAAAACTAGAAACAAAGCAAGTACTGTACAACTCCAGGCTGATTCCGTCAAGTCTAAACAAACGGCAGGTAATGCATTCCCGAAAGACCTAAAGTGATTGTCATGCAGGGAAGATATCGAACAAAGGCTGGCGCAGTAATGATGAGATAGTCATAGACATCATATATCGGTGTGGAGAAGGCCAAAAGTACGGAGCTGTAGACAAATGATGACAGCTAGACATTGGATGTGCGAATATTAAAGCAGGTAACAAAATTTTATACACCGCGAAAAGGCAACAGCCATCCGTGCGATACGCATAGAGTTTAGCTCTTAGATTAGAGCGCGCCCGATAGAACGGCTTCGGTGGCTACAAAGATCACAAAGGGTTAGTGTTCTGTTGTAATATCTTAGCGGAGAAAATTTCTTACCTGAGTTGATATATGGACGCTTAGCGTCGAGATTCACACCAAAACGTCTCTCCAGCTCTTGTTTGATACTCTTCTTCGTCACGGTCATCAGATCAACTGACCGCAGGATCTCACGGATTTCTGCGAGAATAGCATCATCGCTAGGCAGATGTGAGAGGTCCTCCATTTCCATGTCCATATGGCGGCTCATCATCTCAGAAGGAGCCAGAGACATTCTGGATCCATAGCGAGGGAGGTCGAACTGCGAAACAGGTCTAGCACCAGGGAATCCGTATTCAGATTGCGCAGGGTGATACGACTTGGTACCATAGGAGAAGCCTGAAACTTCTGAACGGTCGTCTCGTGACGTCTGGGCCTCCCAGAGCTCCGCTTGATACTCCTCCCATCTCTTCTTTGGAATAGAGGCAGGGTCAAACTTTCCTTCATCTGAAATGACGACTTTGCGACCCTGTTCTCCAGTGATGATACGAGTGTTTCCCCAAGAGAAGTCATCCATGTGCCAGAACGAATAGAGGGGGAGGGCCACAGAGAAGATAGGCATGGCCAGGAGGTACACAATCATCCAGCCAATCATTTCCCACTTGCGACGGAAGATGAAGATGAGGGCCTGAAGACCATAGATCGCTGCGATAAGAACAAAAGACGTCCATGGGATTGTAGATGAATCTCTGGCAATCCAGACAATCAAGTAGATGATATAGGCGAGCGAGACGGGTTGAATACAGGTACTGAGAAGGTCGACGAAAACAATGAATCTCATACTAAAGCAACAGAAACCACAAAGTTGCTGAAGAGGGATCAGCTCAATCAAATTGTGGACGGTTGAGTTGATCCATCGACGACGTTGCGATAAGAAGACAGCAAAGCTTTCAGGTGCGATCGTCCAGGCCTTCGCTGCAAAAAGGAACTTCGTTTTGAAACTAGGATGATGCTTCATCAGGAGGGTTGTCAAGTACCGATCCTCACCGAGATGTAGTAGGTTCTTCATATGGAGTGTGTCAACACGAATCTCCGAGTAGGATTCCACGACCTCTTTGCTAACGAAAAGCGGTTTTGCGGTTTCCGCAGAGCGAATACGGTACATGGTGAAACAGCCCGGCAAACATGTGACTGATCCAAAAAGACTTTCAAAAGCCTTGATCAGATTGTGGGATATGAAGTACTCGTAAACTTGAATCATGGTCACCGCAGAATGCTTAGCGTTTGTCAGGCCCGTTTCACCACAGATACCTATAATGCGTGTGTCGGCTAGGCAAGAAGCGACGAATCGAGTTGCTGAATCAGGCGCAACCACCGTATCAGCGTCGACTTGCAGAATGAACTCGTAGAACGTGGGGTTGACGCCGATGATGTTACGGATTTGGTGGTACATTTCCAGTTCCATGGGACTCATGGGAAGGTTATAATGCACGCGGTTCAAAAAGCGCATGAGTACCATCTGAGAATCACGTTTTCCACGGTTACCAGGCCGAGAGACTTCCGAAGGCTTTCCGACTTTAACGACAACAAGGAAAGGAACGATATGTCCCTGCACCTCATACAGGCCAGAATAGATTTTACCCATGTTGTGTTGCTTCATGCCTTCGCCCAAACTCTCAAAGCTGAGGGGCTCGGGATCCACTGATTCTGGAACGCCCAGAATATCCAATACTATCCGTGGGGTAGGTCGATCGTTTCCTTGTCCAATAATCATACCATCACAGATGACAACAAGCAGTTTCCGTTTGTCATCATACTGCATGCGGGCCATAGAATCCATTGCACGACGGAGGGACTCCTCATCTTCAGTGTACGCAGGCACTTGACAAATAATGAATTTATCAAGATTTTCGGGGACATTTTTCTTGCCAAATTGTAAAGCGGCAGCGAATTTGAAGATGACAACCGCACAAATCAAGATTGAGATCGCAAGAATGAAGTAACGCGCAAACTGACACTGAGCTGAATTACGCGTATCAACCTTGCCGACGAAGAAAAGATTATCCAGACACATCTGCATTCGAGCACGCATGCCTGTATCTATCTGCAGCTGTTCCCAGTGTTTACTTAAGTCTTGTCCGGGAAGATCCTGGAAGAGCGATACAACCAAAGGATCCATGAACTCCCGGTCGACATTAGCTGGGACCTCTTTTCCAGTAGGAGCTGCAACCCGTCGACCTCCACTGATATAAGTTGTCAAATCGTAGACTTTTCCGTTTATGCTTCCAATGTTCTGGGATTTTTTGCCCAACGTAGAGATATATTGCGGGCTATAACCAATATATCCTTTCAGATAGGTCGCCCTCAGTTCTGTCATTTGTTCTGCGAACCAATCTGGACGGGAGTCGTTGGTGTAGTAACGGAAATCATGGTATTTTGCATTGACGTCTCCCGAGCTGATGGTCGTCGCTGATCCGGAGATGTTCGTCGGGGTGTAATCCAAAAGAACAGTGGGATCGATTGACCCATCCTTACCTTGGCACAACGCCGATACTTGCACGGGGAAGAGACCGGTAGCGTCAATGCCGGCATATTTCTTCAACGACGATTGCGGTACAATATCAGGATAGTGTCGGGGCATGAATTTATCGAGATCAAAAACCACGCCACGAACGGCGATATAAGAGGTATGACCATTTTTGCCATTATGAGAAGACAATTCCGAGGCTGAATAAACATGCTGTGTTGGACATACTAAACCGGGGAAGGCAACGATGAAGAAAATAGCGACGGCACAACTGAACCAAATAATCAAGTTGATCGCAAATTTCTCACGCCAAGCAGTTCGTACGTCTTTTCGTTTCATCCGACCAAAGAGTCTGATGGTAAAGTCCGGGATATAGAAAGTCAGCAACCAGACGATTGCCATCCAGCGTTTGCGACTGCCAGAAACCGGTACTTCGTCTACCTCTTCCATTTTCTTCTCATTCCCCTTTTCCAACATCTGCTCTCTCGTCTCGAGATTGTGGAACATATCACCCGAGTTCAGAGCAGAGCCACCAGTGTCAGATCGCCCATCAAGATCACGACTTCCGAAGTACCCTTGCTTGGTTTCATCTCCGTAGATAAAATTTCCGGGAGACTGGTCTGTCGGGTTGAGAAGACGAACCTTGGAATCCCCATATGCAGCGGTACGTGGGTGAAGGTGACCATCACCTTCTTCCGAGCCGTCAGCTTGGTAGACAGGAACGACACGCTCGCCTACCTTCGCGAGGTCTGCCCAACAGCGTTCACTCAGGAAAACACCTGTGCTGCCAACACGAGCTTCATTACCTGGCCACCGCTTCTCATCCAACATAACCTCTGACTTTTCTTTATCACTTCCGACCACAACGTTTCCTATCTCAGCTAAACCGAGGAATTCCTCGAAGGGAAGGAAAACGCTAAAATCCGCGTTCCTCAAACGTTGGCTGATCTCAGCGATACCAAATGTTTGCACCTGGGTTCGCACACATTTGCTATCAAATTGATTCGCAATTCGCCGGTCATTGGGCTTCAAACAGAAGATAAAATATGGATTCAGACTAGGGGAGCTCAGGCATTTATTGACGATTTCAAGTGAGGACAGGAATTGTCCGGCAGCACCCTGGATGCCGGTCATAGACATCGCGCTCTTTCGCCTTCCGGAGCTCTTGGCCGTACTGCCCCCATAACTCTCATTGTCTTCGGGCTCTTCCGCCGTGGGTGCGTCGAAAGTAAGACGGGATGCTGGGCTGCCTTTTCGCTTTGCCATGCTTGGCATCCGCAAGGGTTTTGAGCTTACCTGAGCTTGCATGATGGCGGTCTTCTCCTTTGGGTGGGTCACTGTCTGTAGTGCTTCTTGTCCGAAGAGCTCTCGCACGAAGTCACTTCTGGTGGACTTCACCAGGTTCATCAGGTCCCCAGAGATGACTTCTCCATTTTCCTCCAGTAGACCGGAGATAGAGTAATCAACTTCACCGGCAAAATGTTTCACAGTAAATGCCGAGCGGGCTTGCTGTGAGACGTATCCAGTTCCGTGAGTGGACCCTGAGCTTCCAACAACAATAGCTGGGTTTTTGTTTTCGAACCGTTTCCTCAACGACTCGGCAAATTGAGCGTCCGTTCTACCACGCCTGGTTTGATCATCGAGGATGCTGAGAAGCCCATTGCCGTGTTTCAACAGCCCACGGACAGCATCGGTGTTGTCAAAGTAGCTCGTCGCAGGGACCATAACCTCCTCGCGCTCTAACATATCAGCCTTGCGGTCAAAGAAGGACTGCAGGCAGAAATTGTACAACGATTCGGTGGCTGCATTGCTAAGAAGTTGATCCAGTGCGGATCCGGTTGAGCATGCCTGGGAGAACCCTGGGAAATCAACAATAGACACGGTGTTGGCAACGCTATCCTCCGCGGCGCATATTCTCTGGTTAACCGTCTCAAGAATATAAGCTACTAAAAGGGAGTAAATAGTGCGCGCAAGTTCGTCGGCATTTTGCCGGGCACCCTTTGGGTCCAGCATCACGGTGACGCGCTCCCGGTGGATTGTTTTGGTCCGATAGCTGAAACTATTCTCAAGTTCATCAACTCCCAGACCCAAGAATGCGGCGACACTTGACAGGACATCCTTATTCTTGACTACAGTGACAGTCTCCCCACCCTCATGAGAATAGCCACCAGACTCCTCTGCAGATGTCAAAGTAGCCTGCCCGCTGGCAAAGTCTAACTGGCCGATATGAAGGATGGCGGCGAGGATTTGGCAAATCTCAGCTATCTCACTGCGTGGGAACTCGAGTTTCCTGAGTGCTGTCTTGAAATGTTGAAATCCCTCCGCATCATTGATCCCTACCTTCAGCTGGGTTGGGTGGCCTAGATATCTCCATCTCTTGTGACCTACTGAACCGGATGAAAGCCTGCCGGCACTCGTCGCAATGTGGGCAGAGTTATCAAAGCCCAAGTGGCTCTTTTCCGCCGGACTTGTTCCAGCCAAGAGATAATAAAGGACGTGGAAGCTTCTTTCACCTGTGGGGACTGACGCAATACGACTGCGTTCGAGTCTATGATCGATGATTTTACCACCGATCAGTGTTGGGTTGACTGATGACGACCCGTCATATTGCAGTTCCAGAAAAAGTCCCGCTTTCGATGCCGTCGGCGTGGTCAAGGATTTGGTCGTTGTCAGTGTGTCAAAGATGAAGGAGGCATACGACAGTTTGGACGACAGTGGTGTGGATGAGAACGAGAGAAACGACGACAACACATGTGCGCGAAGGGTAGTTTTGCCAGACCCGCTCTCCCCGCTGCAAATCCTGAATTAGCATCTAGAACATGTATGCATATGTATGTATATATGTGCTTACAGAAAGACGATGGCCTGGTTCTCTCCGCGGGCCCCTAGACGAGTGAAGGCGCGCCGGGCGAGGTCTTCCGCCTCGCCCATAGCACTGCCCTCCTTGCCGCCATCTGGGCCCTTTGACGATGCAGTATATGTGTTGAGACTGATCAGAGCCTGCGAAGACAGGCGAGCCGTGGGAAGGCCGACATGGAACCTAGAATAAAACTTGTCAGTCCAACATGGAGACATGGTGGGTCTTGATACAATACCGGCTGGCTAGATGAGCAGTCAAATGCGTGTCTGATTGCAGATGAGCTGGTAGCGAAGGTAGTGACGACTGCGCATGGGACGGAGCTGTCCCAGCTGGCGAAGGCCCGACCATATTATCAATGGCTCGAAACCTCGACGCTGGGGTTTCTTAAGCGCCGGTCACAGTACTAGCAATCGGATGGGCGTCTTATGAAAGATCGATAAAGATCCCAGTGCAAGAGAAATGGAGGGGGTTGTTGGGGGGGGAAATCCAGAAGGTGACCTCGCCCGGGGCCGTTCAGTTATGTTGATTTCGGTGAGGTTTTGGATAGCTTGGAATGTTGCAACGCCCTGGAATGGAGAATAGGTCGTATCAACGGAGGAAAGATGGGCACATTTGCTTGTCAAGATGGCAAATGGATCGTCTAACCGCACGCGGCTCGTTGATCTGGTGCGGCAAATTTGGCGCAACGAATGCGAGATGAACAGCTGGCGAGTTTCGAAGCGAGAGTGGCGTGGACGAGAAGTGTAGCGATCGTATCTGGAGGCGGATGGATGGAACGATGGTTGAAAACGCTGGGATTAATGATTATTACTCTGGGAGGTTATTCGAATCTAATCCAATGGGGAAAAGAAATGATCGACCGAACCAGAAGAAGGGCCAAGGGGAAAAGAGGATGAGAAAAAAAGAGATGCAAAAACCACAAAAACAAAACAGAACTTGAGCAATTCTAGAGAGGTGAGCTTTTCGGGAGAAAAGAAACAAACGAACGACGATATGAACAGCTTCTGGGGAAAAGAAAGCGTGAACCAAAACTACAAAGTACCCAAGTTACTAGTGGCAGTTACTTCAATTGGGTAAGTGTGGTATTGAATGGATCGGTTACCATCAGATGCTTGCTTGGAGAGGTGGGCCAAACTTGTCTTTGAATAGAGGTTTTGCAAATTACTCGATTTGTCTGTGGTTCGATACCCTTGGTCTACCAGTATCAAAACACTTTGGAAAAAATTCAAAATTACTAGTGGGATTAGCGCCCTATGATATAAATACTCGGATTGGCCGTGATGAGTTAGGAATCCATCAGCGTTAATCTGTATCCTGTCCGACGTAGATTGAACGAGCGGATCGGATTGTTATTCTTCTCAGCGGTTCCCCCCCAACAACCGAGGCCAGGTGGAACGCAGCACCTTTGCGCCGACCACTCAGACTACAGTGGAGTTTGGTGAACCCAGTCGGCTGAACCTTGAACTCTCCTCCTTCCCCTCCTTCCAGTTATGTGTATATGAAGTTATGAATATCACCCCCGAAGCAGGTAGGTCCTGATAGATAATATCCTGGTATGTAGTACACGGCATGGTGTGCGATGGACCTTGGGATTAACAAATGCGAAACTTGATTACGTCCAGCACGGATTACAGTTTCGGCTCCCCGATTTCATACCTTGGTTGGTCCAAGATACCAGCCGTACGGGACCAGTTCATATCAGTTCCCATGGTTGACGCCACATGCTCTTGACAGATTACCGACCGGCTTCAGGGGCGCGCTCGAGATATCCCTTGAGTGTTACGGTATGCAAACCTTTTTTTTTTTTAAAGTTCATCCATTCCGTATAGGAGGCACTATAAATATATATATTTATAATCAATAAATAAATGCACGACCCTCTGCAATAAAGGAGAGTTGTCAGAGTTAGTAAGTCGTCTCCTTTATAGGTCACAATCAGATGGGTAGACAAACTCGGAGAGAAGGGACCAGACCCTGAGGGGTTTAGGGGAAGGAATGCAAAAAGGAAAAGAAAGAAAATCAATTTAGGTCAAGGTGGGCCGGATCATTCGATTTACTTGTCCTAATGCGGAAAGGTATGAAACTAGGGGGGCCCCATTTGTCCTGTGGCTGACTCTGGTTCCATGATCATATTTTGAAATTCAGGGAAGTGGAAGGAATGGAATGCATCTTGAAAATTTTCACCTGCCGGTTTGTTTTTTGGTGACCAGAATGGCGATCACTACGACTGGACTCTGGTCCCTAATATATTCCGTAGATTACGTTTCTTGTAGAGAGCCGGCTCATATTGATTGGTGGGACACGGTCGGGTTGTTTGGAGCACCAACACATCCCTCCTAAACTCCTCCGACAACTTACTATGACCACCTACGGAGTACTTAGTAGGTTTTTTGAGACTCACTAGTGACCGACTAATACTGCCGAAATACATAGATCGCATGTAGTCTGTACTGTGGATGTTTTGCAGAAGAAAAAAAAACATTGACTAGAGCCGCCACGCATGCCTTGATGGAAAGAGGCGTAACTATCTGACTTGGTATAAAAATAACTGCCAACACCGTTAAGGCGACCAGTGGCAGATGCATGCTCCATGACTCTGTTTTACTAGTAGATCCATAAGCAGGAACTAATTGAACATATGACAACTTGGACACGCTTGGAATAGAAAAATGTATCGGAGCCAGATAACCTTGATTGGCTTTGACTAAGACACAGGTGTCTTCAGCATGGTCTGTTGACCCAATCTTTACGGTATTGGACACGGAAATCTGGTGGCCATGGAGTGCGGGTGAGACAAAGTGTGCCATTTTTAGCTCGGCGAGTCTCCAAGGGTCTAGGGCCATGGATCAGGCTCTCCTCGTTACCATCATTGGCCAAGAGAAAAAGTTCTGATGCACGCCACCTGACAGGTTTTGAGAGGAGACACCGAAAGCAAAACCCAAAAAAAGAAAGAAAAAAAAAGTGTATGTAAACAAACTCAACGAAGCAATTAAACTATCCGGAAAGATAAAAAGATAGAAAATAAAAAATAACATTAATACGTCTACGTAATAAAAAAGATTAGCTAACTACGCTTTGCCTGCTACGTAATATATAATTTTGAAAAACACTTTCTCAATAGATGCCATAAACAGAATGCCCCAAGAAAGGGGGAGGAATCGTCCATTGTTGAGACCCAAATACCAGATATGATTTACAGACTAAATGCGAGGAGTGGGGACAACACTACCCCGTTTTTTTTTTTTTTTTTTTTTGTTTGTTGTTTTTTACGCTTGCAGGGCTATTGTTCATCAATTACCAATTGAAATCAAGCAAAGGGAGGGGGATTCGCTTGAAAACAACGAAGCACCGAGCAAATAGAAAATGAAGTAATTTTCATACGGTCGTACCAACAGTAACCAACCCATATCCAGTTAAGCTTCTGGGACGACAACTTACCTCTGGCTGGCAACAAACTCGCATCACTGGCGATCGTCTCGTTCTCTTCTTTCTGTCTGCTTCTTCCTATTCTGTCCGTCTTCCAATTGTCGACCTCTGTTGGTTTTGTTTTGATTCCTCTTGCTTGCTTTTTCCTTCGTTACAGGACTAGTACTTTCGAGTGTGTTTGATCCTCCTATCTTATTTTCCTTTTGCTTCTTCCTTCTTTTCCTTTGATAACCGAATCGTTTAGCCTGTCGCTTCGCATCATCGGTTGTAATTATAATCTCCGGGCTTTACAAACGTCACTGTGCCCAACATTCGCTATTCATTCACACTCGTGTCACTCGCTTCATAACCTGAAGGATAACGATATCGTTTTCTAACGACCACGTCTTCTGGTATTCAACGCTTCCTCGCTCAGATTGTACTGGCATATCCCACATTCGCCTCGCGACCGCAGCACAACGACGGTAAAACACATACCTGAGTCCTTCGCCTAGAAGTGAAGGTAGAGCTGGAAACGGGAAAGGCGTAGATTCATGTTCTGAACGTACAGGAGTCGGTTCGTCGTTCCATCGCTTGGTTCGTGTTTGTTAGGAGGAGATATCGGTGATAGACCCCCGATTAACCTCGGGTTTACACAACCATGTCAAATCGCTACTCAGTCTACTCCAGTCATTCGGCTGCTTTCTCCACCGGTGGCCGAGCGCCCCAGTCCGGTGGGCAGGTGTCGACCACAACGTTGCTAAATGCGTTGCATACGCACTATACCACTAGACAACCTTACCAACTCGATGCAGGGACCAGTCTAGTCGTTAATACATTGCTTACCGCAACGCAATCAAACCCGGATGGCCGTAGTGGGCCTACAATAGATCATGAACTGGCAGTCAGAGCTTGGGAACATGCAAGGAGAAGAGCCGAGGATGGTTGTATTGTTTTATGGTGAGCGGTCATCCTGAGATCCAACAGTAAAGGAAGAAGTAACTGACATACAATCATAACCAGCTCTGCCCATCATTCAGCACCATCCGTTCTGGAGCCATTCTTAGCAGCACTACCTCTATCCACTCCTAGTGTTACCTTCGTAGCGTTGGCCGCGCTCCGTCCCTTTTTGACCGCTGTAACCACCTTCAACCCTTCGTATTCGCTCCATTCCGCGTTGTCGGCTTGTTACACCTTGACCCTCAAGGGTGACATCACCGGACTATCTCTAGCACTTTCGACTTCGGGGATCAATGTCCGTAAGGGGTTCCTCGATATTCCTTCTGAGCCAGGGTATCGTGCCTTCGATGTGTTTTATTATCTCTTAACCTCTGCATCGACCCCAGCTGAGCGAGAATTCTTGGACCTGAAAGATGCCTCTTCCTACGCTCTGCTCCGCAAGTCGGGTACATATGCACCTCCATCATATCTTCCTACTGCCGACGATGCTGCCGCAGCCGAAGATTTCAGATCTGCCTTGAAGGCTATCGGCATTAAAGGTGCATCTCAGCGAGGTCTGTTATCGGTGCTTGCTGGATTACTCAAACTAGGCAATGCGGCTGGCCTCCTGGTTGACCAGGAGGAGCTGGAGGAGACGTGTGAAGATGTGGGTGGCTTACTGGGCATAGACCCTGAAGTTCTTCTCCACAAATGTTCCACTGATGAGAGGGAGGTCTTGATCTCTGGAATTTACGAGGCTCTGGTTGACTGGGTGATTGGAAAGGCCAATGAAGCCATTGCAAGCCAGCTCCAGGCGAGCTTAGATGAAAGCAGCCGTGGCTCTGGTCAAGCAGCTCAGTGGTCCGACGATGATACGGTGAGCATCACCGTGGTTGATCTACCTAGGCCTGTACTGGGAAAGGCTGTGGCGATGAGGGGGGTATTTGACGATACTATCGGCATCAACGCAGAAATGAAAGAGGATGGAGTCGTCATTTCTCCAGCTGGCCCAGCCGTCCTGAATGATATGACTACAGCGATTGCCCAGGTTGAAGCCGATCTGGGAATATCCACTGGCCCTACATGGCGCGAACGAGAGTATGAGCTTGACAAGAGACACGAAGTCTTGGAGAAGGTTGGGCTTGAAGTCGAGATGGACTCATTTCTTCGGCAGATCTTGTTTACCGCTGAATCTGAAGGAATCACATTGGGCAAGAAAGGTCGATTTGATTTGGCCACTACATTAGGCAGCAGTCGCGTATGGCATCATATCTCTATTTATCCCACCGATGACTTACCCGAGAATCTGAACGCTGCTATGCCGACTGCAACCTGGTCTGCGGGCGCCGTTTCTCGTCAACTACGAGAATGGCGTCTCGCTGAGTGGGCAAATCGTCGCCTGAAGCAGATCGACTTCACAGCCGACTTTGACGTGGAAGAATTTGTCGGTAGATACTTTCGACTTGGGTGTGGGGAAGGAAAGGACGGTGTTGAGAATTGGCTAGTTGAAAGGGGGTGGACTAACGGTGATGCCGTGGTCGGTCACCAGCGAATCTGGATGAGAGAAAATTCGTGGTGGGACGCGGAGACGATGCTCGATCTAAAGCCGGAAGAGCAACCAACAGCAAGCCCGTTCATGTATGGAAGTGGTATGCTTGACCCTGGCGTTCCACATTACGCAGCGCCTCCCATCGCAGAATCTACAAGCCTTCTAGGGAGCCGGGATAATCTCAACAGACAAAGCACGCTGGCTCCCAGTGTTGTTGGCGGTGCTAAATCGATTGCGCCCAGCGCTCCCCATACCTTGCAGACAGGTGGTGATTATGGCTTAGGCACAAAGGGAGATGATAGAAAGTATGACAACCCCTACTATGACGATGAAGGTCGTTACTTGGGCGAGCTTGATCCTGAATATGCCGACCCCAAACATATTGAGAAAAAGGATATCACTCTCGGTCGACGTGTCTGGACTGGCTTTGTCTGGGCCATGACTTTCTGGATTCCATCGTTTGTCCTTCGCTACGTGGGCCGAATGAAGCGTCCTGATGTGCGGATGGCGTGGAGAGAAAAGCTCGTCCTTGTGTTTCTTATTCTTCTCTTTAACGGTATTGTCTGTTTCTATATCATCGCCTTCGGTAACTTGCTTTGTCCAAACAAGGACAAAGTCTGGAATGAGAAAGAGGTCAGTTATCATCAAGGGAACAACGACTATTATGTCAGTATCCACGGCAAAGTCTACGATATCAGCAAGTTCTGGAAAATCCAACACAGTGATAAATCCAACATTGAGACGACGACATCGAACATGGAGCCTTTCATGGGCGAAAATCTTGACGCATATTTCCCTCCTCCGCTTACTCGATTCTGTGGTGACTTTGTAACGGATCAGTCAATCGTACTGAGCAACAACGACACAAACGCGATATTATATCCAAATGCCAAGCACAATTGTGGCCCTCGCGAGCAGCCGGACCCGAACACAAAACTGAACAAAATCACCTGGTACGAAGATGTCTTTCTACCAAAGATTGACGAGTACTATAAGGGGTCTCTTGTATGGAAGCGGAGTGCCGTGTCAAAACAAGCAGACAGTAGCTCACGGTCCTGGGTCATCAAAGACGAAAAAATATACGATTTGACAGACTATTTCTATACCATCAAGCAGATGAATAACCTTGACACCTACAACTTTCTGCCAGCCAGTATCACGGATCTTTTCAAAAATTATCCAGGTACCGACGTAACGGACAAATGGCCAGACAGTGAAAATGCCACCAAAGCTCAAACTTGTCTGGATTACGTGTTCTATAAAGGCAAAGTTGATTTCCGTGATAGTGCAAAATGCCAAGTCAATAATTATATCCTGCTGGCCTTTACATGTCTCATTTGTGCCGTTGTTCTTGTGAAGTTCCTCGCTGCTCTGCAGCTAGGATCCAAACGTCGACCTGCCCCACAGGACAAGTTCGTCATCTGCTTGGTGCCCGCGTACACTGAAGGCGAGGATTCATTGCGACAAGGCCTTGATTCATTGACTGCTCTTCAGTATGACAACAAGAGGAAACTGATTTATGTCATTTGCGACGGTATGATCGTCGGTGGCGGTAACGATCGCCCAACACCCAAGATCGTTCTGGACATTCTGGGAGTAGATCCCAAGATCGACCCTCCTGCCTTACCGTTCAAATCGGTTGGACAAGGCAGTGACCAGCTCAACTACGGAAAGGTTTACTCCGGACTTTATGAGTACGAAGGGAATGTTGTTCCCTATATCGTCGTCGTGAAGGTCGGCAAAGAGTCGGAGCAAAGCAAGTCTAAGCCTGGAAACAGGGGTAAGCGTGACTCTCAGATTCAAATTTTGAGCTTCCTTAATCGTGTACACCATCGCGCCCCAATGTCGCCTCTTGAGCTGGAGATTTTCCACCAGATCAACAATGTGATTGGCGTTGACCCTGAGCTCTATGAATACTGCCTGATGGTGGATGCGGACACAAGTGTCCGTGAAGATTCACTTAATCGCCTTGTCGCTGCCTGTGCCAATGATGCTCGCATTGCTGGTATCTGTGGTGAGACAAGTTTGCAAAATGAGGAACGAAGCTGGTGGACCATGATCCAGGTTTATGAGTACTATATTTCCCACCATCTCGCTAAAGCATTCGAGTCCCTTTTTGGAAGTGTAACCTGTCTTCCTGGCTGGTAAGTACAAACGCATTTTACTGCAATGTATAACATATTACGAAGATGCTGACTCGTACAGTTTCTGCATGTATCGCTTGCGGACGGCGGATAAAGGCCGGCCCTTGATCATAGCAGACAAGCTTATCAAAGAATACGCGGACAATGATGTGGACACGCTACACAAGAAAAATCTGCTTGCTTTGGGTGAGGATCGTTACTTGACTACATTGATGACAAAGCACTTCCCTACCATGTCTTACAAATTCATCCCGGATGCCTACGCTAGCACTGCCGCCCCCGAGACGTGGTCCGTCCTTCTGTCTCAGCGACGTCGCTGGATCAACTCGACTGTCCATAACCTAGTGGAACTAGCTGCCCTGAAAGATCTCTGTGGCTTCTGCTGCTTCAGCATGCGCTTTGTCGTATTGGTCGATCTTCTCGGAACCATCATCCTCCCCGCCACCTGCGTCTACTTGGGTTACCTAATTTACAGTGTCGCCAGCGGTGGCCCAATTCCAATCATATCGATCGTCATCTTGGCCGGTGTGTACGGCCTTCAGGCGATCATCTTCATTGTGAAACGGCAGTGGCAGCATATTGGTTGGATGATCATTTATATCTGTGCCTACCCAATCTATAGTTTTGTTTTGCCGATGTATTCCTTCTGGAAACAGGACGACTTCAGCTGGGGTAACACTCGTATTGTCCTTGGAGAAAAAGGATCCAAGCGGGTTGTTGCGGTAGAAGACGAACCATTCGACCCTCGCAGCATTCCTCTGCAGCGCTGGGACGATTACGCTCTTGCTAATAATCTGCCTGGTCGCCGTGGAGATTATAGCATGAGCCAGGAGAAGTTCTACGGCGCTCGGTATGAAGACATGGGCATGGAGATGGATGATATGCATTCCCAATATTCCTCGGTCAAGCCTGCATCCACAATCTTGACCGGATTTCCAGGCGGTCGGCATAGTAGCCCTTATATGCCGCCGCAGTCGCCCGCTCCGTTCGGCGGCAATATCCCAGGCAACAGGCATTCCCACATGTCCAGCTTTAGTCGGTATACAGACATGCCGCTTCAGCCGGGGCACCAGTCTCGAAACCTGTCGGTGGGAAATCTCAGCCAGTTCCAGGATCCGTCGAATCGGCATAGCGTGGGACTCATGCAGAGCACTGATAACCTCCTAGGGGTTCCCCGGCCAAACTCCCGGAGCCCTGTAGGTGGTTCTACCTCCCGGCCTCAAAGTGGGTTTGATTTCCGTGGCAGTGGTGGGCCTGATGAAATGGCCATTACAGATGCTATCCGCAGCTGTCTGGCCGAAGTGGACTTGGACACTGTGACGAAGAAGCAAGGTGAGCAACTGAAGCCAATTGTATGATGAGATGCATGCTAACAAAGACTACCACAGTTCGTGCATTGGTCGAGCAGCGGCTTCAAGCGACATTGACAGGAGACAAGCGCGCATTCCTGGATCGCCAGATTGACCAGGAACTGGCAAATATGTAAATTGATAGAGCGTCTCTTTATTCCTTGTTTGTTCTGGCACCCGGCACCTTAATACATATATTCGTGCGGTAAAATGTTGATATTTCGGTTTGGCATGCATGGCGTTTGGGATGATCTGAAGCATTCAGCGAATTTGAACGAGTGTAATAGTTGCTTATGAGAGTTGGAATGGACTCTAGATGTGTTCACCTGTACATGGAGCATATGTTGTCTGACAGCATCTAATAATGACCTTGCAGTATGCATATGTGTGTGTGTGTGTGTATGTGTGGTACATATAGTAAGTAGATCATAGAAACTAGTTTTCCCTATCTTGTCAAAATCCCTGATTCCCTCACGTATAAATAAATGCATTCGTATACCCAGGAAAACGGAGTCACTATCCATCCTATTCAGTAAACCAACAACCCCATCCACAACATACCCTCTTTCTCACTGACTTTGGCTTTGGTGAAACATGAAGTGTCCATACGGTTTCCCACCCCATCGTCTTCATGATGTCAATATAGTCTTAGGCAGCCCCGCCCCCCGCCCCAGGCAGAAGCACGCTAAAGCACCGTCGGTACCGAGACGTTCGAACACGCCCTAAGGGCCCCGACTCCGTTGTCAATGTAATCTTATGGAATGGCATATTTAATTAATTAATACACAGGGAACCCCAGGCCAGAAAGGAGTGGGTAGAGCATTTTGTTCACATCGTATATTCTCATTTGTGTTTGACGTTGAGATGTTTACTGAACCCGCCACGATTCAGGCCGCATGGGTCGCAAACTCGCTGGAATCTCTCACGGCCGCAATCCCGACGGCCTCTTCGGAAGAACTCAACTTAGCCCTCTGCGATGCTTGTGAATCTGGCCGCGTCTCTTTTGTGGAGGCTCTATTACAATGCCCCAGGACGGATGTCAATGCCAGGAAAGATGGCATGACGACTTTGTTTATTGCCGTGAGCCATTTCTATTTGGACGTGGTTAAGTTGCTCGTGGACCACGGGGCCGACGCAAGCTTGAAGTCAAAAGACGCTTCCTCTTTACCTTCAAAGTCCGATCCTGAGCTCGTCTTAACCCCCCTTCATGGCTTTTTGAGGCCGCGCCGGGCGAGGTGGGAGTCCGAGCCATTGCCGAGCGAGGTCTTTCCCGAGCTGCTGTCTTTACTTCTGCGGGCAGGATGCGACCTGAATGCCCCTAGTGCAAGCGGAAGTACAGTCCTGTATGAATCTGTCCGTGGTGATATGCCATATACAAAGTTACTCATTGAACGTGGGGCAGATGTGAATGTGGTGGATGACTCTGGATGTACGCCGTTGCATTTTCTACATTTGCGTGAATCAGACGGGATCTTCCAGCTGTTTCTAGACCATGGAGCGAAACTCAATGTCAAAAGAATGTCTGATGGCTGGTCTCCTTTACACTGCTTTGCCGCGAGTGGTTTATTAGGCGACCTTTCTTTGTTTCGGCCTCATGTTTCCAATTGGCATGACACCGATGCGAAAGGTAATACGCTACTACATCTTGCAGTGACGGGTCATCGCCCCGGGAGTCCGACGATCAATGAGCTGCTCAAGCAAGGCCTGCGGGTCGATCAGAGGAACTCAGAGGGAAGGCTCCCCTTACACGTAGCGAGTGAATCTATGGCATCGTTTGAGGATGTAGTAGATGCCCTTCTCGTTGCTGGTGCTGATATCGAAGGCAAGGATAATCGGGGTCGCACACTGCTGGCAGACCTTGTGCAGCGAGCTGATTTCGAATACGAGAAGAATGTGACTAGCTTAATCAAGCGAGGCGCCAATATTAATACGCAGGACTACAAGGGCAACGGAGTGATACATTATAAGCCCTGGAACTACCAGCGAGATCGAGCCACCGAAGCGCTTGAGTTTCTCTTGTCCGTCGGGGCAGATCCAAGCATGGTGAACTATGACGGCAACACTGCTCTCCATTGTTTTGCAGCGGATTTTCCCTCTTTCTCAAATGAAAGTGAGATATACATCATCCAGAAGTTGTTGCATGCGGGACTGTCCCCAACCCAGGTTAACTTCAAGGGTCAAACGCCGCTATATCTGCTGTGTAGTCATGTATCGGATTATATGTTCTTGCCCACGATATCTGGCGACAAGAGAGCAGTAGATCTTGTTCTCAATGCCGGGCTGATAGAAGCGTTGGAAATAGCGGACCATGACGGCGTACGGCCAATTCATCTGGCAGCCAGTTGTTCCGAAACGTTGGTGGCCAGACTCATTGCTCTTGGTGCAGATACCACAGCGGCGACAGGGGATGGCCGGACTCTACTTCATATCGCATCCACCACACGCCAAGTCAATATCGTCGGGCTTCTACTTGAGCATTATGCCTCGATCAACCAACTTTCGCTCGTGAACCAACGGTGCAAGAATAGCCGAACGCCTTTGCACGATGCATGTCAATCAGGGAGACTAGAGACAGTAAGCCTCCTTCTTAAATTTGGAGCCGATGTCAACGCAGAACTCGACTCAAGGTATGGTCGTGAAGTGACACCGCTGTTGGCCTGCGGTGAGCATGCGAAAGAGGAACAGCGATGGCCGCTCCATTCAGAACTCCCCGAGCTCGGTGGCCGAGTCAGCGCTGCCGGAGTCTTATCCAAGGATGAGACAAGGCCCAACCTGCCACAAATGGTAGATAAAATCTCACGAGATCCCCTGCGTCGATTGGAAATAACCTCTGAGAACGATACTACCAATGTGTCAGGGATTCTTCGGGCTCTGGTCGCTCATGGGGCTGCGCTCACTTCCAGGTCCACCCACATGTCTTATATGTGGGAAGCTGTATATAGTGGATCCGAGGAGCTGGTATGGGAGCTTGGACAACTGATGGAACAACATGGCATGGAAACGATGAAATTCCCGGATTTCGGACAGATGTATCTCACACTTGCGTCTCGGCACCTTCCAGACGTTCTTGACACTTGCTTCGGAGAGTCTATTAGCGGCCGGACGGTTGATCGACTCTTGCTTCTCCGAAAATATCACGCCCTGGCGGAATGGGTGGAGAGGCATGCCCACGCCGCACATGCACAGAAGGCCTTGCCCGAGATCCTAGTGAGCCTCGCAAAATGGGGCTACACGGACCTTTTCAAGCGCCTTGGAAGCTGCATGGCAGATCCTAGCTGGATTAATGGTGGAGTGAACCGTTTCAAGGAGCAGATGATGCCGTGTCTTCTGATCGCCGCCGAGCGAACGGTTCCCAACCTGGAGGTAATCAAGGTCATCGTGGAGCAATTCAAAGCCGATGTCAATATCCAATTCCGACCAGAAATAGTGATTCGACCAAAACCTCCCTTCCAGTCGACGGTACGCCTGAGGCGTGCCTACCAGCCCGGCGAAAGCGCTTTGCACTACCTTGCCAGAGGCGGCCAATGGTGGCACCCCAATGCAATTCGATACCTACTGCAACATGGCGCAGACCCCAACCTCCAGAGTGCCAGCGGCGGCACGCCATTGCTGCACGCCGTACAGAGATCCCTATCTGAATCACCTCAGCGGAAGGAAATTGTCAAACTCTTGCTCGAAGCCGGTGCCGACCCCAACATCGCAAGCCACAACGGCTTGTCTGCACTGAGTCTGGCAACGTATGACGTTGACCTATTCCGTCTGCTCCTGGAGAACGGGGCATCCTTAGAACCATCCATAGACCCGATAGTGTTCGCCACTCTGAACAACCTCAACCTCGATGTCCTCTCTCTCCTCGTAGAGAGCGGCATCGACTGCAACAGACCGTATTCACCAAACAACGGCGATACATGGTATACCCAGCGCTTCAAGGGCGTCATAAACATGACCAACTTCACCCTCCACCCCCTGCACTACCTCTCGATGCCGAATTTCAACGAGTCAAACACCCGGGACGACGTCACCCGGTTAATCCAGTACCTCTTAGAGCACGGTGCAGACCCCTTCCTCGCCTGCAGCAACGAAACCACCATCCTCCACCACGTCCTCGAGCTTGGGGGCACGATCCAACCCTTCCTCGCGATCCCAAACCTGGACCTCGAGTACCGCGACGCCGAGGGACGAACCCTCCTCCTCGCCGCATCGCGCTGTGAAAACGTCGGTACGCACTCCTTCGCCGCCATACATCCCCTGCTCCAGTCCCTCCCGAAGAAGGTCAGCGCCTTTGCCTACCCAGACGGAGAAATCACACGAGCCATGACACTGTACAACCGCGGCGCAGATCTCACGGCCGTCGACGATGCAGGAAACAACGCCCTCCACTACCTGGCCGCAGCACGTTGTGCTAATCCCGCGGGCCGGAAACAATATCAACAGACGGTGGAGACCTTCGCCCGCAACGCGCCCCAGCTTCTTGTTCAAGTCAATCAGGCAGGCATGACGCCGGTTGATATTGCACGCAGTGCGGGGCAGGAATGGGCCCTGGAGGCGATTCACGATGCGGAGACTGCGGATGGAATTGATGAAACTTAGCCTAGCTTCTCTCTGATCATTGGAGGTTGGTTTACTATATGGACGAATACTTTGATTAATGGTGGTAGGTATAGTACTTCTTGTTGCTTTAGTAGTAGTATTACTGGAGTAGTAGGAGACCATCTGCACGACACCTTAACGTAAACCCCCCAAAAGTGGGGTCAAGCTACCAGGTACAAGTTACTAGTAATAATACATTTATTTATTGATGGAACCCACTCCCGAGAAACCCATAAATCCATTTATCTATACTTTCCATTCGATTTTTCTCAATATACCACCGTCATCCAAAACACATATAATAATATACGTGAAAAGACAAAAAGAGAAAGAGAAAGAAAGAAAGAAAGCAATATATATCCATTTATAGTAAAAAAAAAATGTCCACCTCGCCAACCACAACTTCAACATCGCAAACTGGAACCGCAGCGATGAACCCCACAGAATCTCCAACAAGTGCAGCAACAGCAGCAACAGCAGCAACAGCAACAACAAGTGGAACAACAAATGCATTAGAAACAGCGCAACGCACCGCCGAAGCCACAACAGCCTTCACAGCCTCGCTACGGTCCGTCGGTGCAAACTACGAGACCGCACTGCGCGACAGGGCGCGCACGCTGCACGAGAACACGGCCGTGCTAGACAAGCAGGAGGCGGAGGTGCGACGGGCGACGGAGCAGTTGGCCAAGCAGAATGATCAGCTGGCCAAGGTGGCGGATCAGGCGCGGGATGGGCTGAAGGAGATCGGGGACGTGCAGAACTGGGCGGAGTTGATTGAGAGGGATTTGCTGATTGTGGAGGAGACGGTGAGGTTGGCGGAGGAGGAAGAGGCGGCGAGGCGGTCTTCTCTTAGATCCGGGAATGGGGAGGTGGATGACGAGTTTGAGGGTAATGGGAGGAGGGTGAATGGGTATGGTGAGGAGGAAGAACTAGATCTGGATAAGGGTGGGAAGAAGGGGAAGGGTTGGTTTCAGTGGTGGTGACGGATATATGATTCCTGATCCTGCGCCATGGGTTAGGGTTTGGATGAGATGATGAATGAATATTATAAAGTACGAGCTATCCAAGTCAAATTTTATTGATCTATACGTTGCGGTTATAAATATGGCTTGTCACCAAAACCAAAACCAAAAAAAGGGCCAATAAGGTCAATCCGCTTCATCTTCGATTTCACTCGCCTCCCCCGTCGGTCATTTCCTGGAGGTAATCCTTCCAGATATTCAACGCATCAGTCCATGACCGGCGATCCTCCAGCTCACTCTCTTCGTCGCCGTCGAACTCATCGTACTCGTTCCACTGTCCCAGGCTCATCAGATGTCGCATGGTCGGTCGACCGTGGGGGCAGTTCCATGGTTTGTCAATTGTGCCCATGTTTCGCACCACACGGGTCATTTGCTTCTGGGACAGGTTCTTTCCGATCATAATGCTGGACCGACACGCCCGCATCGCAAACATCTTCCGCACCTTACTCGGGCGTGGAACATACAGGGGCCCCGCCGCGCTGCTGGCTGGCGCCTCCGACAGCAAAACGATGAGTTCCTCCAGATCTCGCACGCCGAAGACGACTTCCTTGCTCAGCGGTAGCGAGACCAGTTTGCACCGGCGGCCAATCGGTTCGTCCCCGCTGTCGTCGACTTCCACGACAAAGCCATTCTTCTCCAACGCGGATTGGTTCTCTATCACGATTTCCTCTTCAACCGCCGTCAGATCCAGCTGCTTCGGTTGCACCAGGCGTTGATTCTGCACCACGGTTTCCGCCTGGAGTCGCTCGAAGTTGAACTTCTCGTCGGAAGCATGCTGGTCAATGATAAAAAGCTCATCCTTCGAGCTGGATGAGGCCGAGTCAGAGACGCCTGTGGAGGATCGGGTGGCCAGGATGAATCCCAAGTTGAACTGTCCTGCAATCCGCATCTTACCAAAATCATCCTTGGAAACAGTCAGCGACAATTGCTCCTCTGCCGTCTCCTGCGAGCTTTCCGCCTCATCGTCCCGAGAATGTGCAGCATCCGAGTCGTGCAAGCGAAGGCTCTCTTGAAGCTTATCTATCTGAAGCTGAATCCTAGAAATCGACCCATCGATAGTGCTCACTAGGTTGACGGTGGAGTCGCGATGAGCGGCGCCTTTATTCAGCTTGTTCGCACGGTTAATATTGCTTTCCTGTGGTAAGGCAGCATTTTCTTCTGCTTGTCGGATCAGCCGCTGAACTTCGGCTTCTTCGAGTTTCTTCTTCTCCTCGTCACTTAAGGTCTTCTCCGCTGGTGCAGCACCTTGCTGAGACACCGCGGGTTCATCCTTTTCAGCCTCAGGTAAAACTTCCTCTTGGGAATGAACACTATCATGGTCGGAAGGAGCCCGAGAACCACTCCCGGGCTCTTCATCATCAATTTCTTCCTCTTCATCAGCCACGTCCTCAGCTTCCTCTTCCTCCTCTTCTCCATACTCCTCGTCCTCCTCGGCCCCACTACCTGCATTGTGTTCTAGCTGAGAACCAGGCGCTGCAAAGCCCCTCATGTGCTCCCCAAATATTTTAGGGCGAGATGGGGTGTGAATACGTCTCTTGCGAGTTGTGGGCCTAGTAGTATCGACATGATCAATATCACGCTTGCGATAGGGGCCGCTCCCTACAATGGAAGTTACGGTTCTGTTTCCGATGGTGATGGTCGCCAACTCGGCGGGCGCTCGCCTTGGCCTCATTCGGTCGAACGCGTTCTGTATCGTATTGGGCATTTCCAAAGAAGGTCGTTGTCCTTGCGCTGCCTGCTGGGAACCTACTGATGCGCGACTCTGTGGATCATCGTCGTCCTCAATCTGCGAATCTCCGTCAGTGGCGTGTTCTGGTTGCATGCTCTCGTCTGCACCCGGAGATGGCTCCTTATGTTGAGCGTCATCATCTGCAACGAAGAGCTGATTATCTGCTTCCAATGAGTCATTTTTTGATTGGCGAGGTGTATTTGGAGGCAATAGTGTCAGATCACGCGCAGGTTCTTTGTCAACACGAACGGGGGAAGAGGATATGCTCGCTCTACCCCTAGGCGACGACCCGAGATCGCTCAAGAAGCTCCTCATCCTATGTTGGGAGTTGAGTCTGTTTCTGCCATTGGCCTGGCTTTTATCCAAATCTGATCCCTCATCTTCCGCAGTCTCTGTGCCTCCAGATGAAGGCTTACGAGCTAGAATATCTTGCAATTTGACAGACTGTAGTTTAGCAGTTGACTGCTTGGCATTGTTGATTTGGGCTTGGGGAACTGTCTGATCGGACGATTCGAACAAATGCGTAAGAGATGCTTTCAGAGACTCGATCAAAGCTCCCGCATCGTGCAGCAGAATTGTGCGCTTATCGGGCGAAACATTGACATCGTACGCGTTCGTATCCATATGAAAGTCCGCAAACACGAACGGTGACTGTGACACGTTGAAGGATTTATAGACCTCGTTGAACGCTTTGGCTATCTGCGGTAATCCACAGGGGCGAGAGTTGACGAAGAACATCTGACGGTCAGGAGTTTGCCTGCCTTCCCCAAAAACTGGCTTTGAGACATGGCCCTGAACGAAGATCTTATTCAACTCCCGCTCCCCATCCCCAGCGGTTCGCCTTCCAGCCACGGATGGCTCGAACTCCAGGTTTAGATCGAGCGGAATCAAAGCCAGTAGAGTCTTCGCGCCGTAAACGTTGGCGATATTCTCTTTCGTCGTCTGGTTGCCGTTTGTGGAGAAGACCACGACGTTGCGGGTCTTTGCGACAGTGTTCTTGACGCTGAAGCGCACGCCGGTGCTGACACACGCATACGCATGAAGAAGGTTCAGAACCTTTCCATATTCACGCTTGACATTCTTTTCTAGCTCACGGCGCCGCACCGGTAATCTCTTGAACAGTCCCTCCACCGATACCGTTGTGCCCTTCTGACCGGCGACGATTTGTGTCTTCTTCAATTTCCCCGAATGTTCGAAATCAAGACGGTTGGCTTTGGGAGCCTGGTTGGCTTGGGCAGTGACAACATGAAACTCGGACAGGGCGCATAGAGACGATAGTGCTTCGCCGCGGAAACCGAATGTCTGCAGCCGCGATAGGTCCTCGTAGGAAGAAAGCTTCGACGTATAGTGCTTGAGTGCTGAATAAAAATTTGGGAGTCAGATGCCTTCCATACTGAAAATAGAAAGATTTGGAGAAAAGCTTACCGACGTTCTCATAGTTCTCCGGAGATATCCCACTGCCGTTGTCTTGTACCTCGATCAGGTCCAGTCCATTATTTTTGAATCGGACCTCTGCCATGGGACATAGGTTGATCAGCTCACTGTCTTAAAGAAAGCCATATTCAGGCGCATATAAATCTATATATATAGATATAAGAAATTATAAGGGGGCGCTGTTTACCGATCGATGTAGCACCGGCATCGAGACTGTTCTCGACCAATTCTTTAGCAACAGAACAGAGGTCGACGATGACTTGGCCGGATTGGATTTGGTGGACCTGGAAAGGCGCAACACGATAAAGTTAGGGATTGCTTCGTTCACAGTTCTGTAGGCACGTACCGAACGGGCCTCGATGGCCTTGATGGTTGCCATTATTCATTCCATGGTGAAGATGGCTGATGCGAACGCGACTTGCGCGGTTGTCGGCCACTTTACGCGATGCCGCGCGATCACTAAGCACAGATAAGATAATCTGCCCGTATGGACTCAGATAGTTAGATATCCATCTACAATTTAGTTTAGATGACTAGTTATCCTTGTTTCTCTCGTTCGGCTTCAATTTAACTCACTTTTCCCGGTATTACTGCCTTTTACATGTCAGGTGTTCGCGGTACTTCTAGATCGATTTGGCATAGGTTGTCCAGATTAATCAGATTAGTAGAGTTGAAAAGTGGGCTGTACTTCGAATTAAGGCATAGATTTCAAACGGCATAGGTATTGCATTCTTCCGTGGTTTCTTAAGAGTGTAGTTTCCATATATACTAAGAGACAATACAGTCTCCTTTGCCATAACTACAGCCCTATTCAGTGTGCTACATAACAGTCTAGAAACAAGATGCACCGTGACCATCGGAAAAAACCCCATTGCTATTGAACGCCCAACTCCGCTGTATAGTAGTCAACACAATTTAAGGTGGGAGGGCTTGACAAATTTAATATACGCCGAAACGGTCAGGCATAACCACCGGGGCAACCAGTGTCCACAGGTAAATCGTGTAGCAAACCCAAGCGCTGATGATCTTCACCCAGCTGGCCCAGTAAGTCCGCCCAACAGCAGCAAAGTCATCTGTACTCTCGGCTTCAGTTTCCAAGCCTTGGGTGAGCAGTGTGGCCACCCATGTGGTAGCCAAGAAGAAGATCACGTGGAACAAGGAGTAGTTATACTGCGTCGAGCCCCGTTCGTCGTCCTTCGCGTTATAGTCATCGGACTCGTCGTCGCTGTCGTCGTCGAGGGCACTGGCGGGCAAACTGCCACTAGCTACGGCGGCACGAAGAGCTTCGGCGCGCATCTCCCGACGACTGGTTGGTTGTTGGGTCACAAGACCATGTTCGTTGTCATCCGTCCCTAGCGGCGAATAGTTGTGGCCGCCCGTGGACCCCAACGCAAGGCCCTGAGTGGCTGCACGTGTTGTCGTGTATGCGATAGTAGCCATGGTAAGAATGGCTCCCACAACAATACTGGCCGTTCTCGTCCCGCGAGCGCGCACTAGAGGATTGCACTGGCGGTCATCTGGTTCCATCGAAACAGCAGACATAGTTAAATACGTGCAATAGACAGTCACCATGGCTGCTTGGGCCAGACCCGCTCGCGGGTTGGATTCTTGCACTATCGGTTGAATGGATATGAAGGAAATGATCAAGAAAACAACCAGGTTGACCTGATTCGTCAGTCAAGCCCCAGGAAAGACAATGGGGGTCCGTGATTTAATGACTTACCGTAATCGCGGCTTGGTTCATGGCACAGCCACTGCCAGCGAAGAAAACATACATCAGGACTGTCATCACGATCGATGCGATGTACATGCCAATAGTTGAGCCAATGAGCAGCCCGCGCCAAATTCGAGAGTCGCTATCTTCAATCTTCTGCAGACAAATCTCAGCCCAGGAGTGCGCCAGGTCTACCAGGAGGATAAGCCCCAGCAACAGGAAAAGCATGGCGCAGATAAAGGCGATGTAACGGCCATAGATGAAAAAGAACGATTGCGGGATGAAGAACGACATGACTACGAAGGCGACCCATAGAATGATCTTTGGGCCCCAGAAGCCATTCTGAAGAACCGCACGGCCATCTTTAGACGACCTTACCCCCAGCAAAAACACCGCAAGAACCAAGTGAAAGAGACCGAGACCGAAGTTAATGCGGTGGACCGCCACCCAACCGTGACATTCTTTGCCGTCGCAGGTGATTTCCATATAGTCCAAAGTCAGATGTTGTAGCTTTTTAAGTGCCCATGGCGTGAGCATTATCCACGAAACGATTGAATTGATCAGAAGGATGAAGGCGTAGGCGATTCTCGTAGCCATACTGAGGAGCCCAAGATGTCAGTGACTTATCATATGCGCAGCAAGACCGAAACACTCACCTATTTTGAAACTTGCCGCACGCACTACATACCGCTGAGCAAGTTGCAGCCCCACAACATGAAGTTGCCAGCGTTATCAGCTAGATTAATATCAGTTGAGGTCCGATCAGGTAGCAATGGAGATAGATGTACATACAGTACTGGCACTGGGTATCGCCAAAAGTGGCAAAGAGAGTAGAGCACCCATGCTGTTCAAGCTCCCCTCTCGGGACACAGACTATAATCTTCAACAAATGATACGTCGAGATAGTAAGGCTTGATATTATAATATACTCCGTTAGTCGTGTTGGAGGAGGTTGTATAAACCGATGGAATGATGCGGTGGAGATGCAAGCGACCGGAAGAATCGCCGCCGCCTTCGTCATGTGCTGATCGCAGTTACATAAGCAATGACGGAGTGCTGGTTGGTTAGTCAGTCAGTCAGTTATCGATTCTCGACCTAAGGCGAGGAGTACACAGGTCAGGTGCCGCTTCCCAGAAGCCGCAAGCCGGCCCCACCGGTCTTGGCAGTAGCGGCGCGGCACCTCAGCTTTTAAATACTGTACCAGATACCATGAAATTCAATTTCAATTATCTTCCATAAATATTTGTTGAAGATTCCCCTACATAAGTGCTTCTCAATCAATTACCAACCAAATTACATCAGCTATACTTGAGATGGATCTAGATCATATTTTATTGAGGCTATGTGATAATGAAGACATCTTTTCAAACATTAGTGATGTTGACATTGAAGAGGTCAGAAATACATACAGTTATTAAGTACTTACTAACTGGTTTGAAAATACTTAGCAACCAAGTGC